>NCKU01001140.1:0-28620 GCA_003675995.1 Dinothrombium tinctorium | reverse complement strand
ATAAATTTTCGTCTAAGTCAAGAGTTCTGAATTTGCATAAACATTAATCGTTAACACAAATTTGTCAGCAATTAGTACGCTAAAACAAAAATAAATGGGAATATGAGATACAAAGCTTCGGCCAATAACTTTGTGCATTTAAGAGATTGGAGAAAATAATATTTTAACAAAAAGTTATTTTATATTTTTTACTGCATTTTCTGTAATTTAAATGTTTGAATCATATTGAAAAAAAATTTTTTCATAGTAAAGTTCTTAAGCATACTCCTGAGGACAGAAAAAGTTTACTGAACTACCATGGACAGAAAAAAGTTTTGTATGCTCAAAAAGCATACTCAACTTTGCAGTGAAACATTTTTCTGTCCTGAGTAAGCTTTCAGAGTCGATCAATAAACATGAAACTAATTAATAATTAGTAATGATCTTCATGCGAATTTTAAATTTAATTAGTTCCAAGGCATGAAATTTGCTTTTCATTTTGAACTGGTTTTCATATAATTTTTTAAATGAAAATACTTTTTTATTTTTATAAAGTGAAAATATTTTTTCGAGTTTATGCTTAAATTAATTTTCAAAATCAAAACAATAGGCACATTCAAAATATTAAGTTAGAGATGGTTTAATTTAAAAACAAAATATGAGTAAAAAATTGTTATTTTATGGTTATTGAAACCCTTTTGTAACTTTCTTAGAAAGCTGAAGAAATCATCAAATTTTCTTTATACATTGTTGATAATTAATATTCTTCCATTACAAAATCACTATGAATATAGCAAAAAACTATTTTCAATAAATGCAATTTCACAATCAAAGTTTCGCAAATTATCGCTCTAATGGCGCTCGACAATTTGAACTTAAATTTGGTGAATTAATTTTTTCGTTCTCCCTTGCAAGTGCTCTTGTAAGTTACAAAATTTTGAATACGAAGGAGCACCCACTCGCTTATTTGTGTTGTGTTTCATCTAGTTTTACCTAGACAACGAATGAAAAATTTTGTTTTGGTTTATCTTAGACGATAAAGTCAAAGAGCTTTTAGTTTAGTGCGAACTAGTGATTGATCGTAAAATTTTTCTCCTTTAAATCGAATACGCGTTTTATTTGGTTCGAAATTAAATAAAGTTAATCATGGATGAGCGGATGCGATGTCTGCATAACTGGAAATAATTGGCTCAAGTTCAGTAAAATATTTAAAGCTGGATTCAAATTTACATTTATTCAGATATAAAAATACTTCGACTAAATTTCTGCTTTCAGCAGCTCGGCAGTTTTCTTATCCAGTTGAAAGTGTGACGTTAAACTCTCACATCATTCTGGCATTTATCAAAAAGCGATCAGAATTATTTTGCTTTTTCAAACTCTGAAACTGACTTTACACTTGTTGAATTAAGCTGAAAAGCTTTTAAGCGTTTTAAATGCAAAATGTTCGCTTCACTGATGGTAAGAATCACGGAAGCACAATGGTTGAGCATCTAAAAACAGAAGCAAAAATTGCGTAAAAATCTCGATTTTATACACCGCGATTGATCAGCGTATTGATTGATGCGACTTATTTCGCCGATTTGCTTGAAGATGTTTGCGGTCACATTTTGAACCACTTGCGCTCTGAACATACCATTTGATGGTTTCACTTTAATCACTAATTCAAAACGATTCTCTTCGGTGGTTGTATTTGCTGAAATTTGTAAAATTTGAAATGCTGAACGAATTTCGTACAAAGTCAATTGTTTGCAAAGCTTCTCTTTGCTTAAAAATTTATTGATTGCGGCCACAATGGCGATGGCCGCTTTCAAGACATTCGTGTCATTCTTCTCCAACTCTTTTCGATTGTCGCACACGCAATAGTTGTCCGGAATCAAAGCGTCGCGACAAGTTCGACTCAATGGAACTTCTTCGCGCCACAGGGAGTAAAATTTATGTCTGCTCGGAGCAGATGGTTTCTCAATGACGAGAGGTGAATGGTTTTCATGCACCAAGTCGAGCAATGTGCTATGCACATCCAACCAGGTTATTAATCTTTGTCGATTTAGCCGCATGAACTGAGATAAAGAATTCTCACGTTCGATTAATTGACGTGGCAAATGCATGGCGAGAAGTGGCATTCGCTCTTCGATTCGACCAATGTTCGTCTCGAGCACTGCTCCGTACCTGTTACCATGATCGCCCATCAAGATAAATAAACTTGAATTTAATTTTTCTCTATATTCGTCGATGAAATTTGCGAAGTGAGAGTCTAGCATCTGAGCTTTGTTGAAATCGTCGTGCGTTACTTGAATGTAAAACGCGTACAAGAAGAACGACGAGTGCACTTGATCCAAGAATTGCTTCACTTGTAGTAGGAAGAGCTCAACTTTCGGCTGATTATTGTAGCAATACGAGTGCTGCTTAGCGCCTAACTCTTTGTAAATTTGCAGCCAAAACGGACGCGGATACCAGTGAACGGGAGGTGATTCAAATCCTTTCGCTAAATAATTGAAGAGCGTAAACTTGGGATGATCTTCGATGAATGCTGTATGGTAGCCTTTTGCTTCGAACGATTTCCAAATAAAAGGGAGCTTGTCGTATGGACCCGAAGTTGCGTTTACATACGGAGGAAATTCTTTGTGATATGGTCGGAGTCCTGTTAGCAAAGGAACCATGTTCGGAAACGAATTGTCAGCGATTTTTGTGATGCCCTCGAAGTAGAAGAAATCGCTCGAAAGAGATTCAAACGCTCGCCGTGTGCGCGGCAATGAACGGATGAAGTTTAATCGCGACAGCGACTCGATAACCAGAATAATCACTGGAACTTGTTCCAACTCTGTTGCTTCAATGTTTGAATTCTTCATTCGCGCTACATTCGACGGAAACGAATGAGTATTTCGATAAACTACTTTAGAGTTTTTATAGCATTTGACCAAAACAAATTGAATTCGTTCCGCGACCAGATCGAGCTGCTTCGGAAGCACTTTTGCGTCGCCATATCGTAACTTTGAATCCGATTTGCCATTTCGATCGAAAGCTCGATAATAACAATGAACAGATGTTGCCGATGGACGAGTGATGAGAATGCCGCTGCGGTCGACGTAAGTTAGCTGACGACGTTTATCATCAAAAGCGTAAAACTTACTCATATTGATGCGATTACAATGGATACGATTGTCCATTTTCCTGAAGTAAACATTAAGCGACACGTCGAAAGGATTCAAATGAAGCGGCAATCGACATTGGTTCGTATGAAAGCTGCTTTTGTTTTTGCTGAGCGAAATTTGGTGGAGAGCTGCGAGCAGCTCGCGTTCGCGATAGAACTTATTGCCGAATGTGGCATTTGAAAAATAGAAAATCGCGAGAAACGTGAAAACTAAAGCTGCCAAAAGAAGACAATTTCTCGAAATCGCTTTCATTTCTCGTTCACTTTTCTTGCTCATTTCTCGCTTTTTGAGGAGTCAAGGAACTGAGCAAACCATCGGCATCTATAGTTGGCGCTCACTGCACTTCAGCATACTTTCTTCGTTCAAAACGCCGCGAGCGAAGCTCTCGCTGCTCGCTGTGTTACGCATCATTACCTCTTCGCGTTTACTCATCGAATGACATTTTGGCTAAATTTTTGCTCAACGACATTGTCAAACTGCAATTCGGTCGCACTTGATTCGATGTGTTCGATGTGTGTGTAAATTCGAATCGAGCGATCGGTTCGTATCCCCTTCTGCACTGAGAGGAAAGTTTTATTTGCAACGCAACTTTTATTTTTACAATAATGAAGTTTTTTGAATTTAAATATATTAATAATAACCAGAAAAAAAATTGGAATTTACCGATTTGTCAAATATTGCCATCGATTGAAGTCAATGTTATAAACAATTAATTTACCGTTTTCAGTTCCAACTAAAAGATATTTGTAGTCAATCAGTGAAAGAGCACGAATTGAATCTTTCGTGTTTAAAACGTAAAGTGGACTTAAATCGAAACTCTTCACTATTTTTATAACGTTGTTCGTTTCATTTAAAATCAAATATTCTCCATCGCGTGTAACGATTAAAAGTTGATTTTCAGCGCTCACACTATTTTCTTTCATTTCCACTTTCTGCAAATGGCGAAATCAAATGTGTGAAAAAACTGCAAGAGATGAAGAAATTACCTGAATCAACTGGCCCCTTAAATTGTATGAAAAAAGGAATGAAGCATGGTTTGCAGTTTGACTTTTCGCAACACCTACGATGAACGCAAGTTCTCTTGAAAGCACTATGTTCGTAATTATGTAATCGGCATCATCCTCGTTCTCCTTTACGTGTATCGATGAAATCAAATCACCTTCATTCGTTGTGTGAATCAAAATCACATTTATTGAGGATGAAATGATTAAACCCAACTCGGACGAAATTATTAATGAATATATGCGATGAAAATGTCCGGAAATGATCAATTTTGGCAAAACATAACACTGGTTAAAGTTGTATATGTTTCCCTCGATTTTCGATTTCATTTGATTCCAAACCCAGAGTAAAATGCTTGAATCCCTAGAGGCAGAAACAATGAAGAAATCACCGTTCACATTGTATTCGCTGCGTGACAAGCAAGTGACCAGATCATTATGTCCATATATCACTAGAATATAAAAAATTTTAAATAATGAAAGTACTTTGACGCGATATAGGAACCTTGAGTAAGCTTTGAATTCTCGGTGGAGAAAACTCGGAAAGAATTGTCGTAAAAGGGAGCTACAATTAAATGCTTGCAATCAATGGTAATCAAATAAGAATGTTGGTCGCTGAATGTTTCGTTAATTTGTTGTTGAGCAATCAGTTCGTTTTCGTTCGCAAACAAACTTGCATCCAACTGAAAGGGACTCGAAGTGTCTTTCGAATTCCACTTGTGCAGGTGAAATTGTTGCGCAGAGTTAATAGTGATTATTTGCGAAGAATTCAGCGAATTTATCGATGAAATGAATTGAATCGAAGCATTAAACGGAAATTTAATTAGCTGTACAACTTCGTCCTGAATCGGATTAAATATCAGCGGTGTTACATGTAATGTCGAATTACGTGGAGGATGCGGCTCAATGGTTAATTGCGATGGAATTTGACCATAGAGCATCAACTTTTCTTTATAGTTTTCCACGCTTTTCACTTGATTTTGGTCGAACGAATTTTCATATGATAAAAAGTGAAATAAATTCTGCGCCCTGATTGCTTCCGGTCCTTTTTGTTTGAATCCAAATACTAAATCGATCCATTGATGCAGTGAACAAGATACGAGATCAGACTCAAGGGCCAAACGATGCAAACGAACAAAATGGTGAAAAGACTTTGCGTAAGCAGGCAGCTCACACTGAGTTGAGGCACTTTCGTCGAGACCGGTGAAAAGCTCAGGCAAGTAGAAAAATTCTGGAATAAGTTCACGGGTTTCTTCTTCAGTTTCTTTCAATGCAACTGAAAACAATTCTTTCATCGATTTGAACGGTTTGCTTATTTGTTCGTTGTCGGAGAGGAATGTAAACGGCTTCAAACGAATTAAATAGTTTATCACATTTGCTTGAGTGGAATACGTTTTCGCGTAGTGATATTTCTGCTCTTCGAATTTAGTGGAGTAAAGAGAAGCTTTGTTTGGATTTAAAGCACCAATTGGCTTTGAGAGATCGCGATAATTTTTAGCGTCGTTTAAATCTAACTCGTTTGAATCGTAATTGGTTAGAACCCATGGAAAGATTGGGTATTGATTTAAATCTTGATAATTTCGACCAGCGATCGTATTTAAAAACATTAAATATTCGAAGTTTGATATTTCGCGTTTCATCCATTTCAATGTCATATTTGATGATTTGAACAATTCGCGCGGTGTCATTAACGAAGACGATCGACTTTGCTCGATTCCATACTTTATTCCAATGCCAACGGGTGGAAGCATTTTTATCACTTTCTTTACCTGTTCATAATCACCGAAAGCGAAAAGAATCGACGTTCTTTGTGAGAGAAAAATTTCTATTGCGTTTTGTTGCAGAAAATATTTACGCGAAAATATTGCACGAACTTCGCTTATATTAATTTTTGTATTTAAAAAGTGACAATAGCGCTGTAAATTTTGATCAATTTCTTCCAGCTTCTTGTTTTCTTTTGCTTCGAACATGAGCTCGTTGCCTGTTATTTGCAGCACACCTTCTATTTCAAAAGTAAGCCAAATAAGATAACAATCAATTGTGAACAAAACATTGCCACTTAATTCATTAGCAGAATTTGAAGAATTTAATTTATCATCAAATTCATCAAAAAGAAAATCTTCCTCATCATTCGATGCTGCTGTTGTTGTTGTTGTTGTTGTCGTCGTCGTCGAGATTACATTATATGTAGTTTGTTGTTGCTGATTTTTTTCAGCGACGTCAACCGTCTTATGCTTCTTATTGCTACTATAGCTTGATGATGATTGATCATGAATAGTGTCAAGAATAAATCTTCTTTTGCGGCGAGAATCATCTTCCCAAGAATCCAGTCGCATTTTTTTGTTCGCATCATTTTTGTGCTTATATTTTTCAAGATTTTGCTTAAAACGTTGGAAAACAATTTGATCTCGTTTCTTCGCCGAAAGTATAAGGGAATGGATCATTTGTTCTTCATTTCTTCTTGATGCAAACAATTCTAGAGACTGTTGGAAGAATTTCTCATGTTTTGTCACATCATCGGCTCGAAGACGATTCAAGATAAATTCAGCTTCCATTGCCACACGCACAATATGATCTTTCATTGAATGTGAGAGTAAACGACCTTCATTAATTAATTCAATGAATGCAAGTCCAGCATTCTTTTGCAAAGAGTTTTGCCACTCTTGCGAACAAAGCAACATTACCAATTCAATCGACGATGCATTGCGGAATGTTTTCAATGCTTCTTTGGTCAGCAGTTCTTGTCCATGTGATCCGAGCAATGTTTTCGACAAAAATGAAGAGAAATCAGTAATGATTTCGCGCAATATCACACAAACTGAGGATAAACTTTTTTCTAATTTTGCACTTAATTCTTCTTCTTCCTCATCTGCTTCATCTTCATCTTCATCATCCTCGTCATCATCGTACTCATCATCATCCTCTTCATTAGGCGCGTGATGATCATCTTTTGGCTCAATAATATCACGATACTTAGAAACCATCAATACTGAAATGAAGTAAAGAGTTGCCAGGGCGAGAAACTGGGACTGTTTAGTGTCTGAATCGGAATCACGATAAATGACAGCTCGTAATCTGTTCACATCAATATCTTCTAAAAGTTTGCGCGGATCTTTAATTGGAGGTAAAAAATGATCGTCGCTGAAGTCATCGTCGTCTTCATTGACACAAAGTTGAGTCGATTTATTTGAACGACCACCTTTTAAACTAAGAGCAGTTTTTGTTGCTGTGATTCTACGCTGTTGTTTACGTCCATGTTGCTTTTTTCGCTTAATTGCTTTGCGTTTCGCTTCTTTTCTAAGACAATTTTTAACAGCTACTGTGCAAATTAAACGCAAACATTGACGAAGAATTCCTCCAGAGGACATGTTTTTCTCCGCTTCGAGTTCTATAAATGAAATTTGAGTGCAAGCAAAACAAAGAACATCAACCAAATTAACAAGGCGATAGAGCAATGAATTTGCTTCCATTTCACTCAAGCCTTCATTGTTTTCTCTTTCACGTTGTTCTCTTTTTTCGTTCATTTGCTGCTGTTCACGTTGCTGTTGTTGTTGCTGCTGGCCTCCCGTCGCATAGGCTAAAAGCGGAAGAAGTCCACCAACTGCAATGATAATATTATCACTGAGTTGAGAGACTAAGTGAATTGCGTTTATGATATAAATTTGATTCTCTTCCGAATTTTGTTGCTGATCAGTTCGTTGATGCTCACGTTGTTCATCACTAGAATCCTTTTTGCTTCCTTGATCGTCGCTCAAAATCATAGAATTTTTCCACAAATTTAAATCAGATTCAATACAGAAGAGCAAATCGTTCAAAAGTCGTAAATGCAGTGAAGACCAGCGAAACTCTGGAATTCTAAATGCAGGAATCGCCTTCTCTTTCACTTCTTCCTCTTCTTTGTTCATACTTTCTTTATCTTCCCTCTTTTCTTTCTCTTCTTTTCCTTCATTCTCAATAACTAAACTATGTTCAACGTTCGTAGATGACTGTTCTTGCTCTGTTTGTTGCTCTTGTTGCGTTTCTTGTTCTTCCTGCTCTTCCCTTTTGTCGTTTTCTAAGTTAATTTTTCTAAATCGTCTAGTTGGGGCTAAGTCAGTCTTGTCATCATCAGCTTCATCTTCACCATCTACAGAATTGTTATCTTCATCATCTTTGGGGCAACTCATATCACTAGTTTCTGCTTGATCGTGTTCAATAGTCTTTTCCATTTCTTTCTTTTCTTCTTTTTGTGTTTCTGGTCCCTGTTTTACTTCGCCATTGACGGTATTAACATCATTCACTGGTAATTCATTGATTTGCTTGTTTTCTTGTTCTTTTTGTTCTTGATGTTGCTGCTGCTGTCGCTGCTTTTGTTGTTGCTGTTTGACAGCATTATTGTTTGCAGTATAGAATTGTTGATCGAATAGATCGTAAGAGTCTTTAGCGTGAATTATAGCAAGTGAATCAATCCATACACGCCAACCGCCATATTCGTATTTGATGGCGTGATAAAGCAGTAATTTGAAAATGGCCAAAATTTTTGACTTAATGAATGCATTCGGATTCTTTGCGTCAATTAATGAAATGAGCCAATTTTGCCAAACAGACATTTGGAGAACAAGACGTCTATTCTCACGCTGATTACCACGAAGTAAACGAAACAAATCTGATACAAACAACTTCTTTATTCGATTCTCTTCGTTAAAGTCACTTTTTTTGCCATTTATCAAAAGTGTTGCAATAACTTTTAGAATCATTGGATTCTCAATCCTTCGTTGCATTTCATTGCTTCTTGTTGTATTTGAATCATGTGTTTCACTAGGTACTTGTTCATGATCACAGATATCTTCTTCTAAATCTTCATCATATGCAGCAGAGATAAGTTCGTCCTCTCTTGCTTCCGCACTCGTTTCACTTAATTCACTTTCAGTAAGAATTTCAAATAGAGTAAAGTAAGTTTGCAATGAAATAGGTGTAAATTTCATAAGAATCTCAGTAATTAACATAAATAAATTATACGGGGTCATCGCATCTTGTTTACGTTTCAAAGTTGAACGCGAAAGGAAGCATGACAAAAGTTTCAATGATTGAATACGAATCTCCTCATTTTCTGATCGCATCAATTTGAATATTGTTTTCATACCTTGTTTTTGATCGAATGCTGGTATCATCGAAGCCGGGTGTTCAATCATTAAACAATGAAGTAGACATGCAACGTCTGCAATATTTTCATCTTGATTCATCACACTTAAATAATTTAGAATCGCTTCCAATTCATCCGAGTGAATTCCACCACCTTTCAAAATGAGCTGCTTTATGAAAAGTAGCAAATAGGAACGAATTGTAATTAATTCTCGCTTAGTCGGTCGTTTCTTCTCTTTTATATCACTTTCATCACCTTCTCTCTCTACATAATAATAGTATTTTAATGAGTGGAGCACCTGAAGCACTGTTGACACACGACGAACTTGTGTGAAAACAAAAGAAATTGGAATTGAACTTTGACTGGACGATTGCTGTTGCTGAAATTGTTGCGTTTGTTGCTGTTGCTGAGTGAATTGTGTTGCAATAATTGCAGCGGACGAGAGCGGGTGGGCAGCAACAACAGAAGCAACAACACTACTACTAGAAGAGCTAGCAGCAGATGAATTAGTGGACGAATCAAGCGATGAAAGAAACTCAGTAGCTAAATAAGAATAAAGTTGAATTTGAAGTTTTGCGTCGACTTGTATCCAAAGTGATCCATTGAACAAAATTGTGTCCATTAGTTGCTTTAAAAGCAATAAAAAACAATCTTCATTATTGATCATCGAAATTGCTGCTTGTTGACTATTCGATGACGATGAGGAAGAAGATGATGATGAAGTAACTGATGTAGTTATTGTAGTCAGTAAAGTTTTAGTCAAGTTCAAAATAGTCTGCAGCAAATTTGCGGTGATAAACTTGTGTGCATTCAAAGCGAGCAACTGCGAAGCAATCAAAAATGTTTGGGTTGTGATCACTTGATTACCGAACCAAAACGGCGAAAATGTAATCAAATCAGTGATCAAAGCAAAAAGTTTGCATGTTTTTCGCGGTGATGGACGAATTGCAGTAAAATGATATAAAAGCGGAAGCAGTGAGTGCTGAATACCGCCTAAAGATTGAATTGACTGCATAATTGTCTTGTTTCGAATCGTTTTAACTTTGCCCAATAGGGCACAGTGTGAGGGTGAAGAGCGTGCGAACAGTTGGGATGAGTGTGGTGAAAGCTGAAGCGCAAGAGTCTCTTTCGCCACAGCAAAAGGCGAGTAAAAGCATACGAGTGAAGTGTCCAGCTTTGTTTCGTACAACGTACGCTTAATCGTCGGCGGTAAGTGTGTGTCGAGAATATTTTCATTCACGTGCTGATACATTCCTTTATAGTTTGCCCCCAAACGATGAATGGCACAAATTTGATTAGGCGTCAACGACTCGTTAAATATATAAAGCGAAGCAATTTGTCCGCAGAACAAGTGATTTTCATTAGTTGCGTACTCGCTTGAACCACCGATAAAACATTTGTTTAGCTGCTGGTTTTGTTGCAGCGAAATGAACCAATTTTGTTCTGTTTTCCCTTTCAACTCCCCATTTATGTACACACGAATTTCACTTGCGTTTCGACGCCACTTATTGCAACAATAGCAAATCGCGAGATGGTAAAACTGATTCTCGTTGAATTGATATTGTATACAATGCTGGTAGCCTTTGCCTTTCAACTTCATCGATGTTAATATTAAACAATTACCAATAAAATGCGCCGAATAGCCGATGCCTGTATCCGTTTTAAACGAAAACAAATAAGGCGAAGAATTTGTTGCGCACTGCTCGATTCGAAACCAAGTGAGAAAGGTGAAGCCAGAGGAGGAGGGAAAGCGGTGGGAAAAGGGAGGCAATGCCATAGCAGACCCTTTTAAACCGGGAAAAGAAAAATATGACGATGCCGATGAACAAGCGGACAGGTTAACTTTTCGAACAATCGATAACAAATCCTCTTCATCTTCTTCACTTTCTTTTTGCTGCTCTTCACTTTCTTCCTCTTCGATCATTTGCAATAGCAGTTGAAGTTCGTTGCGTTCAACTGAGTACGCAATTAACGAATGAGTCAACTGCTTGAGGAAATGAGAAGCCAATCGTCGCTTTTCATTTAATTTGCAATTATTATTGTTATTGTTCGCTGTCGAACTCGTTATCTGTTTCAGCAGCAAGAGAGTGGGATGAAGAAGTCCTTTGAAAGAGTCGAGATTGATGAGCGATTTCTTGATCACTGCGATCAAAATAGATAGAATTTCAACTGTGCAGTCGATAGGCAGGAGTCGAATATGCATGTGAAAGAATGTTTGCAGCAATTTCTCATCTTTGATTCTTCGCAAATCGTCGCAAACAAACAGAGAAATCAACTGTTTCATAATCTCTTCCTTGCGCTGCTCGCCTTCACTCTCGCATTCGTCTCGCATTAGTTTCGCACAAAGCAAACCGAGCTTCACGTCGTCTTCTTGTTTCATCTCGATTCCGGCACTCATTTTCTCGATTTCTTCGTTTCGTTCGCCAATATTCGCCGCTTTTTCATCCATTTTCATGACGTGTCACACACAGCACTCGTCGATGTCCTCTGCGCTCAGTACTCACTTATCGCTCCACAATCGGCACAATCGCCACTCGCCGATTGTCGACCGCTGCCGAATGCAGAGTTCGACTCGAAAACGAGTGAAAAACGCAAAACGAAAAGTGTGAAAATAATTGGAAACAAAACGGAAACAGAAAATTTGAAATCAATTCTTTTCGTTTCGTTCTCTTTTCACTCTTCACTTTCATTTCACTTCACTGCACTTCCATCTGTCGGACGCTCGCTTTTATCGCCTTTTCTTTCGAATTTTATTATTTTTTATCGCTTCTTAATTGCAGTTTAATTGTCTTCTCGTCTCTTAATTGTCTCCATTTTAACGCTGCTTTTCTGCTCTTCTCTTTCACTTCGCTTTTCGCGTGTTCAAACTCACACTGAGTTTTGAACGTTTTATAGCATACACAGCACTTGTTCCGTAATTAAAGTTTAGAAAAAAGGTTAGGACAGCAGAAACGCTTTCGTTTGTTTCACCCGTTCTACTTTCAATTAAAAGCAGCATTTTCCTCAATTAAATCAAATTTGAATAAATAAGTAAATTTTGATAAAAAAGAATTCAAAACAAGAGCTTGCTTTGCATAAATTCCCGGTTTTCCTCAATACTCATTTTGCTCTGATCATTGGCTGCAAAACTTATTGCATTCAATTGATGTATTCAATCCAAATAAAGTTTGAGCAGCATTCCTTTTTCATTGCAAACCATTTTTTAGATTTCAAAAAGTGAAAAACGCGATGAATCATTTGAAAAAGTTTGATTTAACTGTACTACTGCGCTCTAAAAATGGTCTACGTTTGGCGCAACATCAACCTTTATTTTGTGCAAGTTAATACTGACTGTTCACGAGTCAGAAACACATTTTGTTAAATTGATTGTTCAATTATATCAAAACTATCCTTAATAGTCAAATTAATTTAATAAAATATTTTCCGCTTTCTAATTATGAACAAAAAATTATTAAAAATGAAAGAAAAAAACATCATAAGCATCAAAAAATGAATTGAGAACTGCCATTTGTTCAGAATTTTTAAAAAGCTAATTAATAGAAATCTGATTTTTATGCAATAAAAATAAAAAATGTTTATGCGTTTATGTTCTTGAAAATATGATTCCATGCAATGAATCATGAAGAAAGAATTGAACGATTATAAAACTAGAATCATTTTCAAATTATCTGCGGCAAATGTATTACTTGGAATAAAAAAAAAAAGATTAACATTGAAAAGTGGCGAATTAAGAAAACTTTAAATTTGACACTTCCGAAGTTGAATGTTTCTCTCTTTAGTTTCAAATGCAGTTTTCTAAGAGAAAAGAGAAAAGAAGCCGGCCATGAGGTGTGTAATGACCACATAAATGGCTTTAACACTTAAAAATTATTTCCACTCAATCTTCTTATAATAAGTTGTGACCCCAGATTATTTTAATTATTAAATGAAACCAGCCATATGAAGAGCTGTAAAACGATGTTGCTAAAAAATGGCGAAAAGGCTGTTTTCTTTTCTTAAACATTATCATTTTCATTTTTATTCTCATGGACTGAAGTCTCATATACGAGAATAATACTTCACGGCGGATTGAAATTTTTCCGTTCACAGAAGTACAAAATATGTAATTTGTGCTCTGATTTACCAATTACGGCAATGAGATTAAAAATTACATTCCACTTATAAATCAAGCAAGAGAACTAAAACCTCGTTCTTATTCCGCAACATTTTGTTATTCTTTAATTTTTGCACTCTTTTTATTAAACTTGGTTATAAAAAAATTATACGATAAAAATCAAAATTTTCCAATTTAGTTTAAATTTTAGTTGTGCGATTTTTATAAACTGAAGTTTGCTTCTCCTCTTTGCATATTAATGGTCAAGTAGCCAAGTCGCGTACCGATCACAAAATGTATTGTCCGCATTGTTTATACTCGAAAAACTTCTCTTGTAAGAACTGACCTCTACATTATATTGTTAGCTGACTAAACTCACCATTACGATGGAAAAGCGATGTCGTCTAAGTGTTTAAAAGCGCTTTTGAAACGCTTCTCCTTTAAACTTTTGGTTTTATGATTATGAGAAATTTTACGATTGTCTCACGTTCGTGCTGCGATTTTTAATTCTGAAGCTTGATTACTAGGAAAAAAAACTTTGAAGCGAACAAGCTTTTAGTGTTTCGAAATATAGAAAGCGATTTTCTGATAAATACACACATGACCACGATGTAAAAGAGGCAAAATGCAAAAAATTGCACTCATTTAGGTGTACTTAAGAAGCTCCTTTTCCGGCTATCCTTCTGAATGTAACTCTGATTTGTGTTCTTTTAATCCAAAATTATGTGACTTAAAAATGTTTTAAAGTTTCAAAATAGTTTTCAAACACGACTTTAAAAGTTATTTTTGGAAGTAAAAGCCGGTAAAACTTAAGAAAATAAACAAATTCATAATTTAGATTCTTCACTTAAAATTGCTTACTCGATTCATATAAAAGATTCGCTTCTTCACTGTCGCTATTGATTGAGTCGTGAAACATGTCCCTTCTGTACTCGAAGAAGGCAATCGATCCACCTATTATTCGCTTCCCTTATCCATCGGGCATAGCGAGAGATGTAACAGCTTTAGCAGCTGAATTAGAACGATGGGCGCGTTATCACAGAATGGTGAAAGATGAAAAAGAATACAAGGCGGCTCTTTACGCCCATTCAACGGCGATGTGTTGGTATTATACGACCGACGAGCGACTCGATTTGATCACCAAATCAATTTACTATGCATTTTGGGTGGACGACGTGTGCGAAGGTGCGACGGCTGAATTCACGCGCGATTATCTGCGAAGAATTTTAGACATAGTAAACAACGATAAAATCGTTACGCCCGAGAATGGACTTCCTTTCGAGTCCGCAATTAGCGATTTATGGCAGTCGTTTATTCCGCTAACGTCACCTCAGTGGCGATATAGATTCGTACGATCTCAAGTAGTATGGCTGGAAGGACTTGTGCTAGAGCAAGAGTACAGATTCAAAGGTGCTCCACCTCAAGGTGAATATATTGCATTCAGACAGCATTCGACGGCAACCGAATTAGTTCTGCTTATGATCGAATTCGCGAATAAAGAATTGTCGAACGAGGTGAGAGGTGATCCGTTGATGTTAACGCTTCAGTACTGCATGCAGCAATCGATGTGGGCGGTGAATGATGCGTACTCTTGGCTGAAGGAAGCTCAAGTGAACGATGAGGTGAATTTAGTGGCGATTTTCAAGAAAAAGTACAATTGCAGCCCAGAAGAGGCGGTGAAGAGAACAATTGCATTTGCCGACGAGTTTCACGATATGTTTATTTGGATCGATCGCAATCTAGAAGAATTATGGCCAGAAGCGGGTGAAGACGAACGGGCGTTTATAAATGGCCTGAAAGCGTTAATCAAAGGAAATGAAGATTACTACCGGGCGTCGTCTAGATACATCTAATTTAGCAAATGCATTTTGTTTCACTAAAACGTGCAAATCTTTCTTTCTCTCTGAAGCAAAGCTTAAAATCATAGTCACAAAACAAATTTTTTCTCATTATCGTGTCAGCGATGAAAAGAGTTTTACAAGTTTTGTTAGTGACCAACCGTGACCAATAAATGATTTAATGAGCGCTTTTCATAAGTGTTGCTAATGAAATGGTAGAAATTTTAAGTAGATTAAGAGGATAAAAAAAATGTTTCAATTTGAACAATTGCTCTGACTAGCTTTCAATTAAAGATTAATAGTTAATCAAGATGAAACGAATAATTGAAGCGATCATCTCACGAGATGAGTAAAATGATGAAGCTGTTAATTAAAGAGTGAAACTGCGTTTTCGTCTATATTTTCACGGTTATTAAAATCGAAAATGAAAAGAATTGTGAGACGAATGAAGGCAGAAATTGAAAAAGGAGTGAATAATTGAGTTGATGCGAGAAGCGAAGCCGAGGATCGATTAAAGTGCATTTCGCTTTTAAACGAAAAGTTTTTCGAGGCGAAACTTTTGCTGGAAGCGAGAACACAGGCGCAGTGATCGCCACTTCTTCGTGACGAGCACCGTTCTTGTCTCGTATCATTCACTGTTCGTTCCGAAAACGAAAAATGGGTAAAATTTAAAGCTTTTCTCGTGTCTTTCTTACTTATTTCTTACTCTTTTTCTCGTTGCTCTTCGTTTGAACTCAGAAACTGCATTGAAGGCCCTGCGTTCGCTTCGAAACGAGCCAAACTCGGAGAGCGCAGTGCTATCGCTTTGCAACGATATCGTAAAAGAATTAAACAAAGAATGCGAACGCAGCGAAACTCACATCGAATCCATCGTCGACTCTGGTTTCGTTCATTTGCTGATCGATCTTTTGGCCACTCGCGAAACGCTGACTGATGATGGCAAGAAAATTGTGTGCGAAGTAATCGCTGAACTCGCAAAATTTGGTCCGTCTTCTTGTCATTCGTATTTCAGCTCATTAATTGTTTCTTCACGCAGAAAGTGCACGCATTCCGTGTTCAGACGATGCAATTATCCAACCTTTGATCACAATGCTTAAAGAAAATGACCGCAGAGTAGTTTTACACTCTTGTCGAGCGATTGGAAACATTTGCTACGAAAACGGTACGTTTGGCGACTTTATAATCTTCATTTCAATCGCTTTTTCAGATATCGCGAGAGTGAAATTCGCTGAACGCAAAGGGTTACGCGAATTGCTCGCTTTGATGGATCGATTGGCAACTTTAAATAACGAGACGGAAAGAATCAATGCTCGACTTCTCGCTGTTATTTCTGGATGTCTTTTAAATGCAACGAACTCAAACGAGATCGCTTTGCAAATTGCTCTCAGCGAAGGCTTGATCAGCATATTGTTGAAATATTTCAAAAGATTTAGTTCCGTTGATCCTGACATTGCTCTTCATTGTTTACTCTTAATGCATTGCTTAATCGACTCTGATTGCGGTCGCAGTGAAATTACCAAACTTGATGTTTTAAAGCAAATCATTTCAATTCTTGATGAGAATACTGGTGAAAGCACTGTTGAAGCTTTGGTCGAATTATTCACGAGTCTTTGTGAAGATGAAAGCGCTAAAGTAACAATGACCAAATTAGGACTACCTCAGAAATTAATTAAAATGAGCAAGAAGAATGATTTCGATGAAAGTATTAGAAAAATAATCCTTGATTTTGTCACTTTGATACTCACAGAAGGTTTTGCTTTTTTTTCTCGTGATTTGGTTATTTTTTCTAACAAAAAACTTTTCTCATTTTTAGATACTTCGATGAATTTGTTGTACGATAACGGAAATGGTGAAGTTTACAAACAGTGTTCTGCATGGATGGATTCAAAAAACCAATCTTTACTGAAATTCTCTGTTTTGGCACTTGCAAATTTTGCGAGAAGCGATGAAAACTGCATAAACATGGTTAAAGATGGTATACATTTGAAACTAATACATATAACGAAACAAAACTCGACCATTGACGGCGATCTTAGGTTGCAACACGCCTGTCTTTCAGCACTTCGAAACTTATCCATTCCAAGTAAGTGTTGGCTAAATTTTGAATGCAAAAATTTTTTAATTTTTAATCAATTTTCTTATTTAAAGTCGCAAACAAGCCGCGCCTATGCGAATCTGGTCTAATCGAATTGTTGCTGCAAATGTCGCACGAAGTAAAAGCTTATCCTGTGGTTTTCAAGCTCTTGGGAACGCTGCGAATGTTAATTGATAAACAAGAAACAGTCGCGAGACGAGTTGCCAACGATGAGCTTTTCTTAAACAAATTAATCGAATTTTGTGCAATTGAAGAACATGTCGGAGTGAAAGGAGAATCGGTGAGATTATTAGCCTCTCTTATTAAGAATTCAAAAGATCCAAACGCAATGAATCTGATTACAAGCTTAAATGGAATTCCGGTGATAGTTGAAATGATTAATTGTGAACATAAAATAATGCAAAACGAAGCCTTGATTGCGCTCACTTTAATTATCACCATTTCGGAAATTCCTCAACTTGAAAGCTTTTTGATCCAAGCTCGATTCCCCAATGCCATTCACCGTTATCTCACCGATTTCATTCAAGGCAATGGCGTTTGTGCGCTGGAAATTTTCTCCAATATACTCACAACAATTGAAATGGCCGTAATAAGATTTCAGTCGCTTAAGGAATGTTTGAAGAATGAACAAGTTCTCGAGGATTTGAAAGAGGCACTGCGTGTTTTGGAATTGAACAATGACGAAATCAAAGCGAAAATCGGGAAAATGATTCAAATTTTGAACAGCTAAACTGCGGTCAGCAACATTTTTAATAATAATCGACAACGAATGCCTGTGATTAGCTTATTTGAACTTGGAAATTTTCTTATTATGCATACGAATTCTATTTTTCTCGATGTCTATTTTAAGCTAAACTCAGTTTGCGTATTGAAAAGTAGTTTTGCAGCTCTTAAACTAAGAATATTTTCATGTTGTCTGTCATTCCTATTTGCGTATAAAAACTGCTAAGCCAAAGCTTTTAAATTGTACTCCATGAAAGTGTATTATCTCAAGTATTCGATGAAACCTTTCTGTGATAAATATATTTTTTTCAAGTTTCATTGCTGCGTGTCAATGCTTCACTAATTTCAAGTTGGTTTAATTAACGCGCACCGAGGTTGGTGAAGGTGACAAGATAACATTGAGGTGCAGATAAGTATTGCAGTTTAATTCTAAAATGGCACATAAAACAGAGCTAAAAATGTATAAAAGCTGTACACAAAATTGATTTTGCGAAATTCGAAAT
This sequence comes from Dinothrombium tinctorium, assembly GCA_003675995.1. NCBI lineage: Eukaryota > Metazoa > Arthropoda > Arachnida > Trombidiformes > Trombidiidae > Dinothrombium > Dinothrombium tinctorium. The sequence goes on along the minus strand of NCKU01001140.1, from coordinate 10,117 downwards.
GGTAATGTTCATGATGCTAATACTAGAGGATAAAAAGAATCATTGCATGCGAGCTTCGAGTGATTTTGCGCTTGTAGCTTCGAGTTCTCTGATTCTCAATTTCATGTATTGTTTTGCATTTTCAAACTTTTTCTTGATGTATTCAATCTCCTTCATTTCTTCCTCTTCAAATTTTCTCAAAAACATTTGAAGCTCTACATTGCTTAAATTCAAATACTGTGCTACCTGTGAAAGATGATTGCCATAAATTTTTTTTTTCATGATTTAAATGCTTACTTCACTGGAAATTTCAACTTTGTTTTTGTTGAAGATGAAAACCCGAGAAACATCTTCGTTCGGTCCAAGAATGACTCGAACCAACAATGGATATTCACTATCTTGAATTCTTCGGCATTCTGTGATAGCAAATGGAATATGTAAAAAAGTCAAAACCAGAGGAAGCAATAAATTCTATAAAATTCAGAGAGAAATATTTACCTCCATTATCGTGAACAATAAACAAAGAGAAATCCTCAGGTGTGTTTGTAACTTTGAATTTATCCAATAAAAGATTTATTACTTCCTTTGTATTCACGAGACTAGTGATCCAAACACTTGTAACGCTGCCCGAATCTGGTGTAAAAATCGATGTCTAAAAATGAGTAAAGTTTTAAATAATTTTATGGTAATGGAAAACTAACTTCTCTGTTATAATAATGTCCATTAATTGAACAGCGACGTTTTAACCTAGCATTTGACCGTTTCAGCTTACGCAATGTAACTCCAGATTCAACAACAGCATCTGACACAGGTACTGCAAGCGTATTTTGTGTACAATTACTGTCCTTTTCATCTGAATTTTCAGAACTTTTCAAAGTGATATATTCATCGTCTAGGCTTTTGCTCCCATGAGTTTTGCTGTAGTTTTGAAATGCTGTTTTCAAGCCTCCGACAGGTAATGTTTTGTAATTTCTTTCAAAAGCATCAGTGGGTGGACTTGATGGAGATGAAGAAGAGGATGAAGATGAAGAGTATTGTTCTTTATTGCGATTCTTTATGCTTAGATTTTGGCTGTTGCGTTTACTCATATAGCTGCTCCTACGTTTGATAACAAAGATGCGATCATCGTTATCTTCTTTCAAGTGAATTTTGTTTGAAACATCCCAATAAATGCGAAGAGATCCTTCAAATATGAGCTTTCCATTTCGTTCTCGACAATGAATAACATTCGAAGGGACTTTTGCTTCACAGTAGCTAATAAAGAATTAAAAACGAAATGAACTGATCAAGCGAAATTCTTTGCTTCTCCGCATTGAATAACAGACAACTACTAATTTAATTAACCTGATGCTATGTATTTGTTTGATTTTGTGATCGAAGGTAGTTTCGCAAAAAAAAAGCATTACGTTGAGATTAGTGTTTTGACGAAGTTAAAAATTAAATAATTTGAGAATATTGAATTTAACAATTATCTACGTTAGTTGTAACTTGTTAAATTTTTAAAAATCACTTAAGGAAATTGAAGACATATAAAGTGTCACTTTACCTATTATATTCCTTTAGTTTTGCTTCAAGAACTGATTTTTCAATGCCTTGCTGGACATCTTCAGAAACAGAATTTTTCGGTTTTCCAAAACTCGAATGCGACTCAACTTTTGAACCATGGCCGTACAATTGTGGTCCGAAAAGTGCACCATAACAAGGTATATAACAATATGGTACGCCTTTGTGCTAAAAAAATAAAATTAATTTGAAGACATTTGGATGACAGGATACCTCTGCATGTTGTCCTGGATTCAAGCGTTTGCCGCATTCTTCACATCGAAGACATTCAGGATGCCAATCATAACCCAGCGAAGATTTCTTTTCCGCTTTACTCAAAAAAAGTAAAAATTTAGCCTAAAAGGAAATCCTCTTACCAAAATAAACTGGTTTGCCACATTTGCGGCACTTCCACATTTTGCCTAAAATGGAGAGAAGTCACATAAATTTTATTTCAATTAAAACAAAAAAACGTCTCGTTACAAGACAAAATTTTTTGAGATTTTGCAATGTAACGTCACGTTTGTACACCTCAAAAGCATTTAACATTTACTTTAACGAAAAAATATTGGGTATTGCAACAAAATAAACTGCCAATGAGTTTGTAAAAAACACAATGACACAAAAAGCTTGAATATATAGGCGTGCACTAGAAAATATGAATAATGGCAAAGCGCTTCATGTTGTTATTTTGTCGCTGTTTTCGATAATGAATTTGAAAGTGAATCTAGAATTACGAGTGAGTAAGCTTAAAGGAAATAACAAAACATTATTTCTAATTTTGACCAAACAATACAAGATAAAAAAAAATGATTAGACGAAAGTTTAAATTTTTAAGTCAAACACAACTAGTATACCGAAGATAAGATGTTTTTTGAGCACTAGTATTTCTTTATATTTAGATGTTACCAATAATATAAGAGGGCAAAAATTAATTTTAATATATAGCAAAGAATGAAAAGTATAGTTTCCGCTGAGTTGCCAACGACTTTTGATCGAATCAGGATTTCAATTTCTGCCACTTTTTCTCATTCTGTTTTCAAATATTATTTTTTGATTTTTTTTTTTGTGAACACCTTAAATAATTCATCTGTGAAGCATCGAATCTCGCTTAACGAAAAAAGTTTTTGATATTAATTTAAATGGAAACTTGATAATCAGAGTAAAAAGTCAAATTCTTGTTCTACGAAATTTTCATTTTCACGTTTTTGTTGTTCGAAGCAAGTTGGATTCTTGCATATAGCGTATTTTTCGAAACAATCGTGCCTGAACGCTATTTACATGCGCGCTACATAGTTTTAGTTTTGTAAAATTTCAATAAACAAATCGATAAATTATTGTCTACTCTTAACGACATTTCCTCAAACTGGTTTCTTTAAAAGTTCTTGAAACGCAAGTGTTTTCAAAATTCAAAAGCGATAGGAAACCGCAATGGTTTGAGAAATCAAGTATCTTCAAAAATCAATTAAGAATAAATTTAGAAGATATAAAAAAATTTAAGTGTGGTAAAGAAACTTAAAGCAAACTAACGTATTCCCTTACAATATGCCGATCAATTTGAGGTATGAAAGCATGCAGGTTTAGGGAGTCAAGAAAAAAAAGCCAAAATTGTTACCCAACAAATTTTTCTTAAGTTTAAAGAAAATTAATTAATAAAGTGAGAAATTAAATGCAAAAATATATTTGAAAAGGTTCAGTTTATAACTGCATGCCGCATATTGTGAAGGAATACGGTAAGTTTATATGATTAATAGTGCAATCAAAATGTATTTCATAAGAACACCAACTATGGAATTGTCAAGTGCATGAGGTACAAGCTTCGCCAATAAATAATGCTTTTACTCGAACAAAGTTCAGATTTTGAACTGAAGGCAAATATTTATGAAAAGTGCCTCAAGATGCTTAAAAAATGAAAATAAATGTTTGCTTTTCAAAAGAGAAATCAATAGAGCTACATTAGGGTGCTTTCTTAGAATAAATTTATTTAAAGCAAGCAATTAACTTTTGAATTTAGCAACTTTTTGCTTTTACGAAATGATATTTCGAGCGTCAATCCGCTCTTTTCGGATTACACAAGTATATGACTGACTCCTTGTGCAAGACGTTATGAGAAACAGTAAAGGGTAGACGAAAATAAGTTTTCGGCAAATAGGGATGGATATACACAATCTTAGTACCAGATGTGAAAAGTTACATTTCAGAGCATATGAGTTATTTATTTACAAGACACATTTTAAGTTACCATAAAGATAGTCAATCTTAAACTTTCGTTTTAGATTTGAACCGTTTTGATTAATGTTGTAGCGTTTTGTCACAGGCCTAAATGCCTTTGCATTTTTCAAACAAGCTTCAATTAAAATTGAATTCAAAAGATAAGATAGATTGGGTTAACAAATGCGACATTGTAAACAATTGGCTGAGATTTTATCAATCACAAATTTTGAACACGCTTCTCGCAAAGTTTACAAATGCTGCGAGAAGCGAAAATAGAGTAAAATGAAACTCTTTCACTTCGTCACTTGCATTTCAGTCATGTTTCTAAAATTAAGCGCACAAATCTTTTCGCAAAAGCGAAGAGCATCACACATATTTCTCACTTTCGCGTGGTTTCGCTTCGATAAGAAAGAAAAGCGATGAAAACATGCTTTGAACAGACGAACAAAACATGAAAAGCTGCTGCGAAACGTTTCGAAAACGCAATACAAAAAAAAAACGAGCAAAAAATCAAAAAAAAAGCAAAATAAAAGTGAAAAAGCATACCGTCGATTAGTGTGTGTTTAATGTGAACAAAAGGGTAAATAAACTGAAGAGACATACGGTGAACAAAAGCAGAACATATTTTAAAAACGAGAGTCGCACTCAAAATGGTGAGAAATGTAATTGAGGCGATAATGAAGTGCGCGCCTCGGAAACGAACCACATTCGGATTCATTATACATTTTCGAATAGAACAATGCTTTGTACGAAACCTATTCGCGGCGAACGCTGCGCTTTCTTCTCTTCGCTTCTTTCGCCTCTTTCACTGCTCTTCTTTCCGTCGCTTTTCGCTTTCTTTCGAATTCACTTTTTGCACTCCAATTTTCGTCATTTCATTACACACCCTTTGAGCGCTTGGCGCGGGGGCCGTCTTCTCGTTTCGCTCTCTTTTACTGTCAAATTCTTGAACATTTTAAAAATTGTTTTAAATTTTAAATTTTGTAATAATATTTTCGTGAAAAAGGCGAATTAATTGCTTGCAATTAAGCAAATGACAACGTTTCGAACGCTTCGTTCATCGTCAGCTCAATATTGAAGTCGAACGGTGTGAACTAATTTTATTTATTTACAATAGACATTAAAATTTTTCTCCCTATTTTCGATTAACAAATGAATGTTTTAAATTTATTTTAAACTTGTTTTAAAATAGACGCGAACACAAAGATCACTTGCTATCCCTCGCAAACGGGTAGTACGGTTCCGAAAGATATTCTCCGAATATTCCGTAATCGTTTTCCATCAACGGGTTTAACCTTAAAAAATAAAGTTTTTTCTATTATCATCTCAAAAATCTTAGAATTTTTTGGCTGCAAATAGTGCCAAAAATTTCAAAATTATTCGATTCGTAATAACTCACATCTAAATCTTTCATCTCGTTTATCACAATCTTTTTTAAATGTTTATACTATTTCTTACTTACCATAATTTGTATTCCTGACAGCATGTATGAAACGACTGGCAGCAGTTTTTTGCAACAAATGGAGTTGCTCTGCAAAGTAAAGTCATGCAAAGTAAACTTGCTTGTGCAATGGAGATAAAAGTTGCGAAACAAAAACACAAATAAACGAAATTTTTTATATTCATAACGAATGTAATTGTAAAAATACTTCTTCAGCATCTGAAACCAAATTTAAATAGATTTTGATTTTGATTTCCAAATCAAATGCGGGTCAAGCTGTCCTACTTTATTTATTCTCACCTTTTGTTTTTGAATTTTTGCCAAACAAAATATGGAGAAAAAAAATTAATTCGAGATCGATTTCAGAAAATCAAAAAATCAGGACATTATGGAGAGAAAAGTTAACAACGATTAAAAATCTTTGAAATAAATATCATTGCGATCAATATTAAGCTCCATTATGAAATTAATCATAATTTTTCAAATCATTTATTGCTTCAAATGTGTGGAATTTACAATTAAAAGCCGTTCGAATTGTTTTGTAATCCATTGAAAAACATTTGGGGGCGAGCGTGGAGAGATAAGATAAAAATAGTCTAACTTTTGGCAAAGAAAATGAACGAAGCTTTTACGTGTAAAGTGTTTGTTGCAAGTTTGAAATTATGACATTATTTGAGTGGAAACATGAGCACAATGAATAAAGTAAATCAGTTAACCAAGAAAGAAGAATGTGAAGAAGATGAATACCGCGCTTTGTACGAATACATTCGCGATAAACTCCGCGAAGAATTTTGCGATCGATGCTTGCGAGTCAGCATTATGCGAAAGATACCCACCATCGAGGCAAGGTCTCGATCCACGGCTCGTGGATACAAAGTAAGTTCAACGAAACGAATTTGTTGATCACATTACGTCTCGTAGGAGTATTTACTCAAGAATGAAAATTTTGAGCGCTATTTTCCCAATGGTACAATGACAGTGTTCATCGTCACTTGGAACAAAAACTCAAAAGATGCTCCAGCTGATATCACTGATTTATTCTTGCCTCAAAGTGTCGAGTATGTACCTGACCTATACGCTGTCGGGGTGCAGGAATCAGCGAATATTAATGATAGACAGTGGGAAATCGAAATACAGCGAACGATAGGACCAAGCCATGTTTTGCTACATTCGTGCTCACTCGGAGTTCTTAATTTAGATATTTACATACGAAGAGATTTGATTTGGTTCTGCTCGATGCCCGAAGATGATACACATAACACGAGAACACGCTGCGCAAATATGTTAAAGACGAAAGGAGCGATTGGCATTTCATTTCAACTTTTCGGAACAACATTTTTATTCATGAATTCGCATTTCCCCGCTCACGAGTCTTGCTTAGCCGAACGAATCGAAGAGTACGAGAAGATCGTAACTTCCTTAGATTTACCAAGAAATTTACTTCCCTTAAAAGCACGATATAATTGCGAAGATGTAACTGGAAGATTCGATTGCGTGTTCTGGTTTGGCGATTTTAACTTTCGCATTGAAAAACCTTATATGGAGACGATCGACCTGTTGAAGAAAGAGAATGTCAATTACTTAGAATTACTACAATACGATCAGCTGGACAGATCGATGAAGCAAAATTTGGTATTTAAAGGCTTTAGCGAAGCAGCCGCTATAACTTTCCCGCCTACGTATAAATACGAAGTGAATGAAAATCGATACGATGCGGCGCTTCAAAGAACGCCGTCTTATTGCGATAGAGTTATGTACAGAATGAAACGGAGCGGCGACATAAAATGTATTCAATACAAAGCTGTTCCTCAATTGAAAAGCTCTGATCACAGACCTGTATATGCGCTTTTCGAAGTTAATTTGAATCCCGGCAGAAATTTGAAGTCGCTAAATGCAGGTCGCTTCAATCGAGAAGTCGGTCTCGAAGCGATCAAGCGACAGGCAAAATTAATAAGCGAACAGAACAAAAATGAAACGATTGAATGCGTTATCAATTGATTTAGCTCAAAGATACGACAATCTTTAAAACATTTCCCAGTATTACTTCTGGCTCAAAAGAATAAAAAATAAAATATGTGCATAAGCTCAAAACATTAAATTACAAAAATGTTTGACAAAAATTTTTAAATATTGTTGAAATTAAAGCTCCTATATTGTAATTGTAATTTTATCTAATTATAATGCGACACAAGTCCTTAAATTATAAAAATATCAAAATTATTTTTTTGAAGTGATATTCATTGTTGCGCTCGTGAATCGCTGCAATGAATTTTTCCCTCATAGAATTTTAATAATTTCTTTTGAATCTTAACTACATCAGCATCGAAATTTTTCTTTATCAACATAAGCGATTTTTTTCATTATCTCATGAATCAATTCTATTACTCCTTTTTCGATTGAAAATAGTTAAACAATGGCATTAAAATTTTTTTGGTTTATCTTATTGTTTGGCTTGTATCTTTCATATATCATAAAATTCGATTTGGTGTTTGCCTGAAAGGTTGGTTCAAATGAAACGAGAATCGAGTATGTGTAAAATTTTTCAATTGAACTTATGTGAGCACATGAATTAATTAAATTGTTATAATTATAAAATAGGGGCAGTAATGCCTTAGATGTTATGTTCTGTTGCGTTCAATTCGAGAAAATAAGTTCAATCAAAATCGTTTCTCGGAACAATCCGCACTCAAAAACAAGGCACCATCATTACTTGCTAATTTTTTTTTTTATTCTTGAGAATTACTGAATATCACATTTTGAGCTTAAAATCCTATTAAACATTTTAATCCTTATTCCCAGCACTCGTATCCGTTTTTGTTATAAATCTGTATTCACACATGCTGCAAAAAATTTTTAATAATTCGACGAGAATTGTAAGAGTAAATTTGATTTCCAAAATTTTTAAAAGACTTTGCGAAAATAAATTTATTAATTCATTTTTGACAAATTGATGTTCTTAAATCTTGTCATTTGACAAATAAAATCGATTGATTGATTGAACTACACCCTTCGTTTTCAGAAAACAAAATTGTAAACATGTTTATTGTGAGCAAATAGAAATATTTAATAAAAATGTTTTGCTATTTTAGTTTTTCTTTAATTTTGCAAGGAAATTTTGAATTTGAGTCGAAATAATGAATTTTACAACATAATTATGTGACAAGAATAAATGTTTAAAAGTTTTCAGAGTTGAAATTCGTTTTTCTTTTTTGAAAAGGTTAAAAAAAAGTAAAACATCAAAATTTTGGCAAACTAAACTCGAGAGCATTTGAATTTTTCTGTTTAAAATAAATTTTCAAAAGATTTAAAACGTTCTATTTTGGGAACCGCAAAAATTTGTGCAACATTTTCATTTTAATTCAAGCCTCATTTTCAATTTTTTATTCACTTCAGACCGACTGTTCACACCTGTAATTATGCCCTGGGCCTCATTGTTCACATGCAAGCGCTTCAATTCAGTAGACAAGCTTGCATTAATTCAAAGAATCGAAGCTCTAAACTGAATATACTAAACATTTTCACTTTGATGAAATTGCCTGCGCGTGGGATCAGACAGAGGACAAGGTTGATTCGCTTGGATTGCAATCTCCATTAACATATTTTGTTATACCTTCTCACTGCTCATTATTCTTTGAATTGATTCCAAAAATAATTAATACACAGTATTCGCCTCGTGTTCGCTCATTGGATGTTGACCTAAAATAAACATCCGCCGCTAGAATCTTTAGAGAGAAAAATGAAAATTGAAATCAGGCGAAAAGCGAGTAATGACGAAGTAGAAATAGAGAAGTGGAGGCAAGGCCAGTTGTGTTTAGAAAGCGTTTTTTGTTGAATTTTCTTTTACACTTTAAGAATTAGTGTTGTAATAGGAAACAGAAAGCGAAAAAAATAGGAAAAGAAAAGAAATATTATTTCTTTTAGGAAAGAAATAAACTTCATCATTGAACATCACAATTATATAATGAGTATCACGCCTTCATTATCCAATGAAAAAGCTTCGTTTTGAATGAAAACCTAATGAAGTGGTGCAATAAACAAAGAAAATTGTGTTTTGTGGCGCAGATTTTTGTTCAGGAATTTATCATACAGGTTTTCTTATCAAATACATGATGACAAAATAAGCATCTTTCCTTTCACTCGAAACATGGGTGTAATAGAAAGGAGAGAAATATTTTTGAAGTATTTATATAAATTAAACGAAACGTTCGAAGAATTAATATTAAGCATAATATTACTAAAGTTTGCCTTATTATATTTCACGGCTTTTTCAAAAACGTGATATGAAACAAGGCTTTCGATTAGTTTTTTATTCACGCAAATCAACTAATTCAAAAAAAGAAAATTTTTTTAATTTAGTTGAGAAGTAAGCGAGTGTAGTCGCGTATGAATTCCACTCTTATTTAATCCAAAAATCATTCGTAAGAAGTGTGAAAAATTAAAATTTATATCGACTTCGAAATCGGGCTTTGAAATAATGCGAACGCTGTTGCATACACTTCGTAGGTAAGGTTTTTGCGAAATTTTTATTTTTTATCTTATTGCATCTAATCGCTCCAAATATTTAAACGTTCTTTCGTGATTAAGCAGACACAATGATTGAAGTATTTGCAATGACTTTTCATATTTTTATCTTCATATTCTCAAAAGAAAAGTGTCTGTTTCCATTCGTGTTCACATAATAAACAAAAATTTTGATGTTAAGCTAGCAATGCAAAAAAATTGCCCTACAACCTTATATACTGTGTAATTACTGTGAAATGCATATATAAGACAGCGATTGGATTGAGAGCGTTGAAATTTGTTTTTCAAAAATTAACAGTTTATTACTATTTAAAATAGATTATTACTAAATAGTAATAATGTAATTAAATTAAGTTTTTTGTTAAAAAGTAGCGCCACCTTGAAAGTGACTAAAAATTAACACAATTTAGTTAAATTCTC
>NCKU01001139.1:0-28642 GCA_003675995.1 Dinothrombium tinctorium | reverse complement strand
CTTATCACCTGTCATTTTGTGAAAGAATCAGAATAGCTTTGAATAAAATTTTTACTATTGGCTTTTGACAAAAAATTCCTCAAATAAAATGTTTAATGTAAATCATAGCAAAATTCTGGCAAAAGATTATCTTTGATCAATAACGAAATGGATGCTCCTAGCAATTACATTCACTTGGTTGAGATTCTTTTTCGGGAATGCGACATGAATGCATTCACTTATTCGTGAAAGTTTCATGAATTCCGCATTCACATTCACTTATGATTCATTTTCACAACACTAGTCTATAGTCGAATTGTATTTATGAGTATTTAACTCAATAATTGTGCCTGCTTCCGTTTCTCTAGCTTCCATAACCAAGCACCGCGCGCATTGTTTTGATAATACTTTTAAAACACAGTGGCTGAAAAAAAAATTTTCTTTAAGCCTTATTTTCACTCACTTCCGCATTAAAAATTCAATTACTAGACTTCAAGAACAAACTAGAAAGTTATTAGCTCACAAACAACTTTAGAAAAGATTATCGTGAGCAGCTTTATGTGAGCAAAAATGATGAATCCATTACGCTGTGTAACTTGAAGTGAAAACATTTCTCTTCCATTCTTTTATTCTTTTTATCTTTTCATACGCGCAGAGCTCTTCCAATTATTGTGTCAACTTTGTCGCGTGTAACAGCAAATGAGCGAATTTGAGCGATGCTTTATTTATCATATGCAAACAGCGACGGATTTATCGTCTATAGGATAAAATTTAATATTTGATATGATTGAAAGCTTCCCTAGTGAAGAAGATATAACTCATGAGCGAGTCGGTTAAATATTTTATCGAGTTCTATTTACTTAAAGTCTGCTGACTCGAAAAAATATGAACAAAAATTCAATTACATTGATCACATTTCTTATCTATGGAGAAAGTCAAAAATCAGTTGCAGCAAATTTTTTATTTGACCATAAAATAAAATATAAAAATAAAGAGAATGTCAAATTCGCGAAAATTAATTTTTAAATTTTCATTATCAACTTTTGCTTAAATTATATGATAAAGATTGCTTTAAACTTATAATGGAATTTACAATTTTCAGGAGTCAATCAACGATTTTTACCAAATTTTGCTAACAAATTCTTTGTGCAAAGCAAGTTATAATGATGTGATTTTTAGCAGCTGTATCGCATAGGCATCAGATATAAAATTTTAATATTTTAATTAAAATAATTAAATTTTTAATAAATTTTATAGTAATTAAAATTTTAATAAATAGCCGAAGCTCGACAGTATCGAGCAGCACTTTCAACTTAGACGCTTTTGGTTCAAAACTATGTTTGACTTCCTCATTTTGCTGTGAATTTTAACTTTACTTTTTGTTTTGAAGTTGCTTTTTAAAAATATTTCCTCCTAATGCTTCTTTAGAATGTTCCTCTCTACTAATAAGCAATCATTTCTTTTAAGAACTTGAAAAAAGAAAATTATTGATTCGGTCACAACTATATTTCCAGCTTTTATGAATTCAATTTTTTAAAACTAATTAAAGCGCATTTTTCAACAAAGCAACAACGCGTAGTCTTTTTTACTGATAAAATTTGAGTTAACGTATTTTCATTGTTTGTCGTCGATAAAGATTAGTGTTACATTGAAAACAAGTAGAGCGAGAAAAAGTGGAAGAGAAAGTAAGAATGAAACCATAATCAAGATGGACAGCTGCCGCCAAAATTGATGCATCTTATCAACGATAGAGCCTTATTTCTCATATTCAGTCAATGAAAGAATGCTTTGTGATTATTTCATTAAGTTTACTTTAGATAGTAAAACATTCAATGTATCATTGACTGAATGCTTCAAGCAAGATTAATATAGAACATACTATTTTTATTTAAGCTGAACAATAATTGACTGAAAATTGAAATTATTTCATTTCAGTTTCAATTTAAAATTTAATTAATATTTTCATTTCATTAATTTCTAATCTTTTCGAGAGAAATCTTCACACTTTTTAATTGTGTCAGGGTTTTAATCAGTGCGAAAGAAACTCAATGTATTATACGCAATCGCCAGATTCATATTTTGGATAATTGCATCAACCAGTTCAATCGCCTCACTTTTGTTTATGTGCATAAGGCAAAAACGAACAAAATTCACTTACAATAAACCGACAACACTTACCAGTACCGAACATCTTAACTATCGATTGATTAAATTTAATTTTTACTTTTATACCCCTAACCTAACCCCGAAAATGATTGTAATGGGTGATTCTCCCTCAAAGTATTAAGCTGTTTCGAACACTGGATTAGATTATGATTAAATAGTGAAGTGAATTTGTTTTTGGTTAAAAACAAAATAGAAAAAATTCAAACAAATTGTGCGCGATGCAACAATAATGTAAAAATATTGTTTCAAATTCATTTATAAATCGCGTTCGAATGGAGAAAGTTATTTGAAAAATTGAAATGCAACTTCTCTTTACCATTCTGATTTTATCTCTTGTTACACTATAAGAAGCGAAGTACGAAGAATGCTGTTCAGATGCGCACAAAAATGGAAAGCTTTGCTACATAAGGGCAGAATCATTCAATAAAACCACATTTTAAGCTATTTTAGTTCAACGAATTTTGACGAGAAATTTTCCTTTATTCAAATCTTATTTTCTTAACTCAATTGTATTGATTTAAAATTATAAATGAAATTAAATTGAGAAAATAATCTCAAGAAAAAAGCTTCGCTTTACCAGTTAAAAAAACAAGAGTCAAAAATTTTTCTTCAATTGTATTTATTCGAATCTTTTAAGTTTTGCTGAAAACAAATTTAATTTTATGAAATCTATATTTTGCTACAAATTTTGAATTCAATAAAACTCATTAGAAGTTTTAAAGAAAGTTAGTAAAGAAAGACATTAGTTTTGGTTCCCAAACAAATCCCTAGAAAGAAAGAAAATATTTTAACTCGTAGACAATTTTTCCGACCATCGACCAGTACAGTTACTTTCCAGTTGTAGCTGCAACAGTTACATCCGAATGCCCTCCATCTATCTTTAGATTCACGCCATTGACGAATGAAGCCTTATCAGAAGCTAAGAACACAGTAACGTTGGCAACGTCGTAAGATGTCAAATTTCTTTGCATCGGATTTTCCTTTTCCAAATATTCCCACATTTCTTTGATCTCTTCATCTTTCATTCCCATTTTATGAAATATTGATACTTTTGACGGTGTCACCATATAAGTCGGTCTAAATAAATGAAACAAACTCAATTAAATGAAATCATAAAAATTGAATTTACCGAATTGTGTTGACACGGACACCTTTCGGAGCCAGGCGGACCGCTATGTAGCGAGCGAAGAGATCGACCGCGGCATTGGCCATGCAGAATGCCATATCGTGATCGTACTAGATCGAAATAAGAATGTTAGCTTACAAACATTAGCTTGAAAACGTACAGGTTTCTCTGCTCCAATGCTTGACATGAGAATAATGTTCCCTTTCGTTTTAATCAAGTGAGGAATTGCCAAATGGCACAAGTAAACATTTGCTCTTAAATTGGTTCGCATAACGCGATCGTAAACTTCCATCAAATTCGGTGTATCGTAACTAGTCATGTCGCCTATTCCATGGAATCCTATGAGAATGTCCAATTTCCCAAAATAATCAATTGTCTTGTTGATCAATTTTCTCACATCTTCATCTTTGTCCAAATCGCAAATAATTTCAAGCGGCTTAATTGTTCAATTTAAATTATTTAAAAAGTTAATTTTGTAAACAACAAACCTTGTAACCTTGTGGTGATAATTTTGCACAAGCGTCGGCTGTGTTTTTAACACCCTGCACATTTCGGCCCGTAATCACCAATTTGGCACCGAGTTTCGCGAACTCTTGCGCTGTTACTGCTCCTGTTCCACTCGAAGAGCCTAATAGAGAAAGTAAGTCTAAATAAAATTCAGCAAATTCAATTTAATTACCTGTAATTAAAACGACTTTTCCGTTCATTGTTTTATTTTTTAGTTCAGTTAGATGTTCGAGTTTCTTCTGCTTTGAATGTGGAAAATTTTTCTGCTTTTATACTAAATTCTTGTGTGTTTCATCCTGAGAAAAGCACGTCTGTTTGAGAAGAAATTTTTAATTAATGATAAAAGCATTAGTTTAGGCATTAAAATTAACAAGTTTCACGTCATTGCGTCTCTCTATCGCTATTCTCGAGACAATATGCATAAGGTTTTAAAAAGAGTTTCATTATCTTTCACCTCATACAAAGCACCTGTTTAAACACGTCTGAGAATGATATCAAACTCGTATTTCAAAAAGGATGTATTTAATCATCTTTAAACTTATTTAACTCAAGCTAAATTTGAAATTCATTTCTTTACAAATATTTAATGAACTAACATTCAATTAGATGAATTCGAAGCTTAAAATTGGTCTCATAAGAATGGCATATAAGGAAGCTTCATTGCGCTGTAAAACAAGTGCTATTTTTAGTCAATACAGTTTGGTTAAATACTAATTAGTAAATTTTCAAAGTACTTTTTTGCATTGAAAATTATCGTGTTTTGCAAGCATTCTTCGCATTAACACGTTACGTACAGTGGTAAGGGACATTTTCCGGACATAATACTTGCTCTTTGAAAACAAGTTTAAATCACAATAGAAAATAAAACGATCAAAATTTCAATTTGTGCATAAAAGTTTATTTTCAAAATTTATGTTTTCAGAAAAGAATGATTGGACTGATCCAATAAGTTTAGCTGTGACAAACTTTCGCCGATGTAAGATGCCAAGTGTTAGGCAATTCAATGTCATATCTCATTTAAGATTTTGATTTTGATAAACTAAAAGAAAGAGCGCTTTTTGGCCAGATCATGATTTCAATCAAACTTAGAATGTAGTTATATGTGTATTAAAGATTACTCCCGAAATAGATGCGAACTTTGCGCATGAAGCAAGTTAATCGTTCGCAAACTTTAACATTAAATCAATGACAAAAAATTTGTTTTTTTCGAATGGGGCCAGAATCTTAAACCATTTTTCATCAGATTTATTTAAATTAAGGTACTATTCACCGAACGTCATATGATAGATGTCTGATAATGCTGCACAAAAGCATTGAAAAATTGTAGATGTTTAACACCAATAGTTATAAAAACTTTAATAATTATCTAGCATATAAACAGTTTTATCATTTAAAACAAAGCGGATAAAAATGGGTTGTGATTGCGGTCCTCAATCGAAAAAAAAATTTGCTTTAGATTAAATGTTAACGTTTGCAAGCGAATAACTTCTTCCACGCACAAAGTTCGAGTCTCTAATGGGGGTAATTCTTAATACAAACATAAAGCTCCATCTACATACTAAAGGCGTAACTTTCAAGTTGTCTACTATGTTTTGTTTAATAACTCCTCAAAATGATTTAATTAAATTCGGATATTTAACATTAAAGAAAGTGAAATATCCGCAAACCATTTTGAGATTCCTTATGTTATGATGAAAAATTATAAACTTATTGCCGATCTTTTGCTTTTGAAGTGAGTCGTTTACATTTTATTTTTCATCTAAAATACTCAATCTCGTTTTTCTGCGGGTTTACCTAGCCGCCCAATTCATAGCTTGTGAAAAAATATTTGTCTTTACATATCGACTAACAAACGACTTATATCAACTTCAAAAATCAACTCGGTCATAAAAATCACCATTAAAGTCGTTGTTATCGGGTTTACTTTCTGATAATGCAAATTTTTCTTTCGATCTTAGATCTGAATTTCATTTTAGAAATCCATTTTTATCATTCGATGGACAAAAAAAAAACTACAGAACTCATTACAAGTTCAGAGAAAAGATGAAATTCATTGATTGCGGTAAATACGACATTCATATATAAGTTGTCGCCTATTCAATGAGTAAATACCATATTGTAGAGATTACTATTATCATAGATAACTACATTTATAAATGTATCTGCAGAATACAATAAAGGAGAGAGAAGTAAAGGTACTCAGCCGGTGTGTGTGTGTCTCTGGAGTTAACCTTGTGTTGTTACGATATAAGCAATAATCTAGCCTAAGTGATTGGGTACCGTAACGCTCACATCTGCGCGACAAAGTAAAATTTCAAAATGATTATAATTTTAATTTAACTATCAGGAGATACAAGTGAGTTTGCATCACCAATCTGTCAATCAGCAAAAAATAATCTCAGAGCGGCCACTCGGATCAATGAAGTTGACTTCGATATCAGGTTGTATCAATTTCCATCTATGATACTTGTAGCAAATGGCGAGAATCAAGTGGACAAATAAAAGAATTGCGAAAATTAAGTAAAATTGAATGAGATAATACAAAATAACAGCGATAAAAGCGGACAGTTTCCAATAAGAAGTGGCGTAATTTATGTAACCTACTAACAATAAATAAAATAAAAGCAACGCTAAAATCGGTCCTCCAATCGTTAAAATACGAGCTTCTTCTTCTCTTCGAAGCCAAGTCCAACAATTTTTTTCGATTCTCGTAAAGTTTACATTGTAAAATTGCACATTGCATCGCGGACATCGGTCTGAGTTAAGTACTTGAGCCCAGTGAACGATGCAAGCTTTGTGAGCGAAACTCAATTCTTGCCGACATTCGCATATCTTTGCTGTGAGCACATCGGGAATGATTTGGGAACACACCACGCACGGAATGCTTTGGCTCATCACATACCTTCTGTCAAAGTTTGCTTGAATTCGTTTCATTTTCGCGATTTTCTATAGTTTCGCTTTTCAAAACGCGAGAAATCGGAAAATTTGAATTCTGCGGTCACTTTTGAATTCTGCGCGTGCAGAAGAAGCGAAATCATCGCGCGCGTGCTCACTGCCATCTGTCACGAGAAGTGAACGTCGTCTAAAAAGCAAGTCATTGAGAGAAGCGAACAGTGAACGATGGCTTTGATTCAAGAAAAGGTAATTCACGCTTTTATTTACCTCTGTTTTCCATTTAAATATGCTTTAAATTTACTTTTAAAGGAAGACGCTTTGGACGCCAAGCAAGTCGCCTCCGGCAAAGAGTTGTATCCGACAGGCGACGATCTCGATTTGGACGATTTGTACATCAAATACAAGAAATTGCAAAAGCAACTTGAGTTTCTCGAAGTGCAGGAAGAATACATTAAAGACGAACAGAAGAATCTAAAGAAGGAGTATCTTCACGCGCAGGAAGAAGTCAAACGTATTCAAAGTGTTCCACTCGTTATTGGACAGTTTCTCGAAGCGGTCGACGCGAATACCGGTATCGTTGGTTCTACCACTGGTTCCAATTATTACGTTCGCATTTTGAGTACAATCGATCGCGAATTGCTGAAACCCAGTGCAAGTGTTGCTCTCCACAAACACAGTAATGCTTTGGTCGATGTATTACCGCCAGAAGCCGATTCTTCCATCGCTATGCTTCGACCCGATGAAAAGCCCGATGTCAGCTATTCAGACATCGGTGGACTCGACATTCAGAAGCAAGAGATTAGGGAAGCGGTCGAATTGCCGTTAACTCATTTCGAATTATATAAACAAATTGGCATTGACCCTCCGCGAGGTGTGCTGATGTATGGACCACCAGGTTGTGGTAAGACCATGTTGGCAAAAGCTGTCGCACACCACACTACAGCTGCATTTATTCGTGTGGTTGGCTCTGAATTTGTTCAGAAATATCTAGGCGAAGGTCCGCGAATGGTACGCGACGTGTTTCGATTAGCGCGTGAAAATGCACCCGCAATTATTTTCATTGACGAAATCGACGCAATTGCAACGAAACGATTCGATGCCCAAACTGGAGCCGATCGCGAAGTTCAGCGTATTCTACTTGAGCTGCTTAATCAAATGGACGGTTTTGATCAAACAACTAACGTGAAAGTAATCATGGCAACGAATAGAGCTGATACTCTTGACCCAGCATTGCTTCGTCCCGGAAGATTAGATCGAAAGATTGAATTTCCGTTACCCGATCGTCGTCAGAAGCGATTAATATTTTCAACAATCACATCAAAAATGAATTTAAGTGATGAAGTCGATTTAGAAGATTATGTCGCGCGTCCTGATCGCATATCAGGTGCAGATATAAATGCAATCTGTCAAGAAGCTGGTATGCACGCTGTACGCGAAAATCGTTACGTCGTATTGCCGAAAGATTTCGAAAAAGGCTACAAAAACAATATAAAGAAGTCAGAATCGGAACACGAATTTTATAAATGAGCTCTTTAGCTATTTATTATTAACGCCTGAAAATTAGTTTTTTTGGTGACTTCAAGTGAAAAGAAATAATAAAAATATTGTCAATTGTTGTCAAAATTTCTGATTGAACAATTTGGTAACGCGTTGAATGCTACAATTTCAAATGACATTTCATCATTTCCGCAGTTTGCATTTGCAATTGCAAAATTAAAAAAGCAATTGAGTCCGCTCTTCGCTCAACTAAATTAAGCACTAAAACAGTGAAAAAACGACACTCATTAATCACTGAAAAAATTCAATGACTGTTCGCGTAAAATCGTGTCAAAAGCTGTATGCTATTTAAAAAGTTGAACTGAAAATATGAAAAAACGCTTCAAACAATTCATTTTTCTCACCAGAATTTTAAAACTTGTATTTTTCAAACGCTTGTTTAACGCGTAAATTGCAATTTACAAAACATTACACAACCAACGCAATTTTTTGAATTAACGCTTAACCTCAGTTTACATAATAATTGGTGTTAACAAAACGACGCATCAAACGATAATGATTAATTAGCCTATAATTAAAGCTTGCGTCTTCTCTTCTTTCGCGAACGGATCGTGAAAATATTTTTCCCCATTGAGTTTGATGCAAGAAGTGCGATTTGTCAACTCGATTTATTAGAAGTTTAATTAGCATTGCATAAATTACTAGAACGAAGAAAGGCACGCAATCACATCGCGATTGTGCGATCGATAGGAAGGTTGAGTGAGACTACGCAAAGATGCCGCAATCGATCGCGATTGTGAGGCGAAAGACGCTCGCGGCGGTTGGTAGCGGCCATGGATTTGGAGGCAAACGATTGGCCGATCGACTGGTAAAGCAAAACAGGGCCCATTCGCACAAGTCTCTTGCAGCGACAACACTGCAGCACAGCGCATCGAGTTAGTCGCGGACCCCGTGCATTGTGCACTCGAGGCTGCAAAGGCGAATACAAGGTGTCTCAATTGAAGCGAAGTCTGGGCGCTTCGTTCTTGTAGGCAGTCACTTCTGCTCTGTTTGTGGAAAACTGTTCTCGCTTCTCCTCCGCTCTCCTCTTCTGAATAGTCAGTGGGAGTCGAAGCAAAGCGGCCATTTCTTAAACGTTTGTCACTAGCAGTTTGAAACCACCGTTTGTTCACTGCTATCGCACCAAGCCATCGTTTCGAAAACGGACATTTCGTTGCAAATGTATCAATCGCGCAAAATGTGGCTTCGTGTGTGCGTCTCATTCTTTGTTCTTCTCATCTCTTCTTGCAAAGTGGACGGTTACGTGGAGGTAAGCGGCAAAAGCGTAGATTCAAACGAAACGAGCTGAAACAAAACGGTGTCCGTTTCACACCTGCCACCCAAATTCGCTGTTTGCAATTTCATTTACGCGCTTTGTTCATCGCTATCCACTTCTTTCCATCACTTTTCGCTTAATTTTCGCTGCAGTCAAAATTCGCGAGACTAGCAATGCGAATGCGGTCACTAGTCGGGTCAATGCGGCCTTTGCGCTTTCGACGCGAAATAAATCGCTGCGCAAAATTGTGACGAATACCAGAAATGGTACCAGAAAATCTAATAACCTTTTTGGTTTTTCCTGTTTTTTTTCTGAACTTTCGCAACAGAAATAAAGCTCGGCGTGAGTAATGCGTCGAGCATAGGTCGATCGTCGCGTCCTGTATTAGTGTCCCTGAAAGCGATTGATTTTAGAACTTTTTGCGTCGATGATAGACGTAAAGCACATATAGCAAACAATGAGCACTTATTTCGGCACCCAGAATTCGGGTCATTTTAATTGCATCCGTCGCTGCTTTTTGTTTCTGCTGCTCCTCTTTTCGGCTTCATTTTTAACGGAATTTGAGATAAGGGCGAACAGATAGAGAAAAAGGAGAGAGCGATATATTCACAGTGATTTGCGCTGAGCGCTCGTTTTTATCTGTCATTGCAAATAGCTTAACGTATTTCACTTTATTTCGCTGATCGATACTTTTCACTACCTGTGTGTTTCCATTTTATAAATAGAACTTTCTCCGTATTTGCGGCGCTTAATTCTCGCGTCGGTTAGTTGAATATTTATTTGTCGCTTTTTTAATATCGTTTCGCCAAACTTCTACTCGTTTTTGCAACGCTTGAAGCGCACATTTCAGCTTTGAAAGCAATCAAAACGAACGCCTACGTTTTAAAACTGTCGTAAAATTGTGCAAAAGTTCGCCCATTTTCCACTTCGACTTGGTTTCTGCGGTTTTTTCTTTTTCTTCATTCTTCTGCAGATGAATGTATCTCTGTCTGTGCAGAATATTCTCGCTCATAGTTTCGCCGTAAAGGGTGGAGTGTTTGTTAAACATTGCTTCATTTTATTTTACCTCACTCTGTCTTTTCTCTGCTATCTCTTTCGCACACACACATTTATTTGAAATTGCATTATCGTTCAGCGGCAAATATTATTTTAAGTTCAGCATTCACCTCATTCTCCGACTATTTAAATCTTCTTTTTCGCCGTTTCCAGCTTTAAGTTCGCTTTCTGCGTGTATTTATCTTAGCGATTTCGGTATCCATGCATTTTTCGCCATTGCAGCTTCGCTTTTCGTTTCGTTTCATTCAATTAATGGCCATTACTAAAATTCGTGTGCTTTTTGTGTACTTGGTTCGCTCTCTTACTCTGTGTTTTTGCTTTTGTGTCCTGATTTTCTTTTTCGCCGAGCACTTCTTTTCATCTTTGCACCGTTCGAAAGCGCAAAGAAAAAAGGAAGCAAACGTTTAAAATATTTTCGCTGCGCTGCACGTTTGAAATAACTTTCTCGAACATGAAAGAGTGTAGATCACATTGCACGCAATTGCAGTTGTTTTCATATTTTTATTTACTCACCCTGCATAAAGTGTCAGTTTCTATATGTGCTTCGCACACTCTTCTGCTCTTTAAAAGTATGAAAAATTATGAAAGCGAACCAAAAAACAAACAAAAGAGCGAAAATTGCGAAAATGTTTGTCAAAAATGTCGCTTTTCATCGCGGAAAGTTGTTCCTCTTTTGTGATCAGCGCGAGTTTCCAAACACTCGCACGAATTCAGAGTATTTCGAACGCAAGTTTGCGAACTATTCCTCTCCATTTCAATCGCACAATCAATAGGCGAGAAATGTGTGCGCAATTTTTTTCGCACAGAAAAGCCGATGAATAACCAAATGAATATTTTCGCTATCTAGTCTTTCGTGTGCTCACGCACTTTCGCTATGCGTTCTGAGCGAATAGTGCAAAACAGTGAAGTGAATTGTGCGCTCATTAAAGTAAATGGCGAAAAGAAAAAAGAATTTGTTTTGCTGCTCTACCTCTTCTTCTTCTTCTCTTTTTCTCTTTTTCGTTTTGAGTTGTGCGTCGTTTAAAAAGCGAGTGAAGGTAGAAAGAAAAAAAAGATAAACTCGAATTGGCATTATGTAAACGGTTTAAATGCGGCTCGAGTTTAACAAAACAATTATCGCTTTTTGTTCGAGTAGAGGCAGCGAATGGACTAAAATGTCGAATGGTGTGCACATTTACTAGCGTTTAAATATCACAAACTTGCAATTTCTTCGCCAGCTTACTCGCTTCATTTCGGAAACAAAGTTTTGTTGTTTTGTATAATTAACTCAGTTGTAAACCATTTTGATTTTTTGCTTGTTTCACTGTTTGTGGCTGCTCTTGCTTCGCTGCGTTTTTTTCTTATTAGACTTTAACAAGAAGCTAACAAGATGCAGCAAAATTTCAATCATTATTTTCTTGTAGAAAACGCGAAGAATCGAAAACGCGGCTTCAATTTATTCTCGGTCAATTTGCTTTTGTTTTTTCGCTGCGGTAAACACAGTTTATTAACGAATAACAGTTTAGTTGCCCTGAAAAGCAATAAGAAGAGCGAAACAGCGCTTTAAATTAGTATTTATTGTATTGCGTTTAAAGCAAGAGAAAAAATTTCGCCATTTCAGTCTTGGCGTTTTTCTGCGCGATCTGAAAGCGCCCTGCGATCGCAGAAAGTGCAAAAGTTTTCATTTTGAAAGCGGAACGAAAGAGCGAGAGAAGAGAGCACGAGAGCGAGATGAGAAAAAATAAATGAGTTGGATTTGTGGCTAACGTTCGGATAAAGAAAGTATTTGGTGAAATAAAGAAAGTTGAAATTTGAAGATAAGGGCAGAGCCAATAACAGAAGAAACAAACAAGCAACAAGAATGGAAGAAGCAGCGAAGGAGTTTGAAGGAGAACGCAGCGAAATGAAAATGACATTTTATTTCAAAGCGATTTGCTTTTTTACTGTCTCCTTCAATGGCGAGCGTTATAAGTCGAAACACGCAAACGGATAGAAATGGTGTTCGAGCAGCAAAAACGTTTGCAGCGAACGCTTTTTAATTTTTTATTTTCCAAATTCCTATTGATTTTTTCTCCACGCTTCTACTTATCCTTCGCTTCCATTGTCTTTGCCTTCCAAGTGCTCTGTCTTCGTCGGTGTTCATGTGACATGTGAGAAGAAGTGAACGAGCTTCTAGGATGAAAAAAGATCGCAGCTAAATTAAACTTGTGCGCTACTTTCTTTCAGTTTCACTCAATTCTTTTCTCAACTTCACTCCTCTCCGGTTTCGATGTAAAAAGTTGATTAAAAACTCAAAATCATTTCTTCTCCATTTCTCACTGTCTTTGTGATCACTTCTTCGAAAACGAACGCTTCCCTCTCTTCCTCGATGGTCAATAAATGCAATAAACGCGAATTGCTTTCATTTCTGCCTCTAATTAAGATTCAAAGCACACTATAATAAAACGTCTCGAGCGAGTCGTAACTCGATCATAATCATACTTTTCTCTCTCACTCGCATCTCATCTCATCTCATCTTTTTTGTGTGCAAGCTTTTTTGGCTTCTCCTGTAAGTGAATAATGTACAAATTTTTTCACTGCACTTAAGCACTCAACGAGCGATACTTTGTCATTTGTATGAGATTTTGGTTTTCGATTGAAAAATTTATTACGGTGCGCGAAAAATGAGTCGATGTAAAGTTTGCTCAAAGTTTTACACAGCAAACCGTTTTTTCTTGCTTCGCTCAATTTAGGAATGTAACGAGTGCAAAGAAGAAGCAAGAACTCAAGTTCCACATTCGGCAATCGTGTATTGAATTGCATTCGTGGATAAAGTTTCACTTCAACCGCTTTTCATCTTTGTATTTGTGCACACCTTTGATTAAGAATTTATGATTGCGCAATTTTTGTTTGATGCATAGCGTAAACTCAGCCGCATGATGAAATCGAGAGAAAGAGTATCGCATTCGCTTCTTTTCGATAGCATAAATTTGCTTCATCACGCTTATCTAATTGCGAAACAAGCATCTACCTGCATTTCGTATGCGGCCTTAGCATCAACTCACTCGTTAATGTTTTTCACCATACCAACACTTTCTTACTGCTTCCTCAAACAGGTATTAGTTCTAAGAAAAGTGTGAGAATTGATCAATTCTTGCATCCTGCAGCAAACACAACGTGCTTAGCGCTGCATTTCATAGCGCACTGATTCAATGATCACTTCTTTCATCTGCAGCGAGCAGAGTAGACAGTGAGTAGCAGCAAAGCTTTTACAAATTATCGCGATTGTGGAGAGCTCGTTTAATGTACTCTTGATTATTGTTTACACACCGAATCAGGAAATAAGCGCTCAAACCGATCGCGCACTCGTGTCCTCCTTTTCACGTCGCTTCACAATTCCTCCTCCTCGTCCTCTGCATTTGCACTCAATTCAATCAGTTGCAGTTAGCGAAAATAAATATGAAATTGAATCCACGGCGAAACTTGACGGATACGCGGCGAAAATTGAATTCGATTCAGTTGCTGTAAACAAACACAACATCCTTACGCATACTATTTTCACTTTGTTTATTCGCTTTGCGCAGCGCTAAATGCAGATAATGTGTGCACTTGTATTTTATTCAAACAAAAATTGAGATTTTTTTGCTGCAAAATGTAAACACAAGCTAAGCGAAAATATTGAGCGAAAGCCGTGCACGAATCGAATGGATGAAAAGAAGAGATAGAAAGCACTTCACTAGAGTTTTTAGCATCGTCTCGCGAACGCAAATTCATCTTTGCTTCTCTACGCTCGCCTCTCCTTTTGTTTGCATTCGATTTTATTACTTTTCACTTTAAACCTGTGCGATTTATTGTTGTGTCACGCAAATGCTTTTCACTTTATCGATTCGAGTATTCCTATTTTCAACTTTTACCTGCTCATTTATTATCGCCGAGAACCGTTTATTTTCTCCGCTCGCTCATTGTCTTCATCCGACTCGTCGATTCACCGCTTCTTTGTGAACAATGCTTTTCACAACGCAAATCATCTCTGAATGGACAATCTGGATATGCAGTTTCATATTGCAAGCGAGAAAAATGAATTTTGCTTTTATCGCTGCGCAAAATTCTGAATAATCGAAATCGATAATACCTGTTGGGAATCCATTATTCAAATTTTCGCACTCTTCTCTCTTCCTCTTCGCCTCAATATTCCTTCATATTCTTCCTTTTTTTCTCTCTAAAAATATTAATTCTTCCGAATTCGGTTATTTTTCTTGTCTACTCTGCATTCGAAAACACAGGATAAGAATAATTTTTTTGCGATTATGAAATTTTAAAAAGTGTCGCAGACGAGAGAAGCTCATGCGACAGACTCTCAAATCAATTTTTATTTTTTATTTTTTGCTTCAATCTCTCACGAGTCGCGCGAGCAAATACATGAAGAGATTAACGATGACGAAAATAAATCTAAATTTTGTATGATCATTATTTCGGCGAGCAAATAGCAGCGAAGTAGCGAAGTGAGAGAGTGGAGTAAAATTTTGAAAGAAAAATTACTTCTCATTTCATAATTTCTGCGCGATGGATTTACTCTTCGCACTCCGCACACTTTTATATTACGAATTGCGAAAAAATGAAAAGCCGTGAAAGTGAAATTTCTCCTTATCTCCGCGTATACACTGTCTTCTTGCTTAATGTACCATCCACATCGAGTGGAGGTATACACACATACTCACAATCGTACACGGTGCACACAGGCTCATAATCATTAAAAGCATGCCTCCTTTTCTTTTTCTTCTTATTTATTATATTTATTATGTTTTCACGCTTCAAGAGCACGCATCGAGTGCGCAAATTTATAGCGGCAGCAGCAACAGCGTCAGCATCAGCAATAAATCCCGTAGGCAAAGCTTATATGCAAGTGAAAAACATGGGCGTTGCGATCACTTCTTGTTCCAGTAGCGAAATTTTCGCCCTCATCGTAACTTCGGCTGTAGCTCGACGAAAAAATTGCTTCAGCTTTTTGTGACGAGCATCATTCGAGGAGCGTTGAGGAAACTTTTAAGCACTCATTATAAAATTATGAAAAGTTTAAAATGCAATAAGCACTTTTCAATTTCTTAGCGAAACTCTTTCAAGCGCAACTTTTGGCATAATTTCATCATTGTCCTTCATCGCTTCTTGATCCCATTGCTCCTCTCTTCATCTCAACACTCCTCTCTCTACATTCTCTCGCTCTCATCTCGAGTACTAAAGATGCGTGCAAATTCGAAGCTTTTACATTTCACAAAAGATTTTAATTTAATTTGTCGAACAAAGCCAAAAGCGCGAGAGAAATCTGCTTTTAGCTCATTGAAATTAAAAATTTTCACGTATTCTTCGTTTCAAATCTTGCAAAGCAATGCTCATTTTAAATGTCGCGATCATCATCTCTGTACCTGTGCTCAGTTTTGAAGCTGAAGCCAGCGAAATCTGTTCGAAAGTGAGTTCGTTCTTTCGCAGTGCACGCTAAGAGTGTTTATGTGCAAAAGGATTGCGGAGTGTATCAGAGCAATGAAAAATAAGAAGAAAAAGAAGCAAAAGAAAATAACAATGGCCATTACTTTTCCTCCTTTGGCAAGTTACACTCGGCAGACAAGGCACTAATTTACTGCAAATGTCGAGTGATGATTGGGAAAGTGAGAATAGAGGGCGAGAAGAAGACGATGGAGAGAGGGGTGAAAATGAGCAAAAAGAAGAGTAGAGACTTGTGAAGCAAAACTGATCGCAAAATTGCAGCTGAAGAAAGCTGCGAAAGAATCGCTCTTTGTAAGCGCGCTTGTAGTCGGCAAAAAAAATGAAATCACTGCATTTTTGCTCATTCATTTTAAAGCTTTGCCGCTTCTATTGCAAATAAAAGAGGCGAAATCAATGCGAGAATGAGAAGGCGAAAACAAGAGACGATATGTGAGCAACCGAGTGCTGGCACACCAAAATTTCAAATTTGCGAAACAAACAAATCGCTGCTCCTTGCTTTCTCAATCATCGTCTCGTCTATCTGTAATTGTCTATCATCAAAATCAAATCAATTTTTGCCATTAAAATAATGAGCTAGCTCTTCCACGCTGTTCGACTTGGCTGCAAAGCCGAATGAAAACTTTTACAAATGAAGACGATTTCTCGAAATGTTAACAAACTACAATATGTAAGCGAGACAAAGTTGAATGGTTCTGTTCAACTTTTGCTAATTAGCCATTGCAGACTCGTAAAAAAACAGTTTCATCAGATTCTAAGTACGAGCGAGCGTATTTCTGATTGTGATTAGAATGAGCTATAGCAAAGAAAATATTGAATGCAGTGCTTGTATACACAAAGGTAGCGAGGTGTACATTGATATAGCGGTTAAGCAAGAAAACTTTAACCTCTGCGATCATTTTTTCTCGGCAAAAGATGAAAGCGGCATTACCTAGGTTACTTTACTCGGTGCAACAATGAGAAAAAATGTTTCGAGATTAGGTTTGTGTTGCTTTTCTCTTTAGCTGCTTGTATCAAACTCAAATAACTGCGAATGATTGATATTAGACGCGCTTAACGAACGTTTGCCGAGCGCTATTCAACTTGTTAACGCACGGCTTTACTTTCAACAACTAGCGTAAGTTTTAGAGCTGATTACGCCGAGCAATGATTCCACAAAGCTAGCCACCATCATCATCATAATCATCATCACATTTCACAAGCGAGCTCATGATAGCGCACCTTGTAAATCATAAAACATTTTTCTTTTAATACACATTTAATAATCGCAATCAGCGAAGCAGAAAGTGTCAAGCGAAGTAGTGAGGAGTGATTAGCGAAGTAGAATTTATGCCGAATCGTTGTAATTTATGCATTTGCTTTAATTTGAGCCAAATTATTCAACCATTTCACTGTTCGACTAATTTTAATGATTATTCATCTTTCTAATCGCGTCGAAAGTTAAAGAAATGTGCGAAATATGCAAATGCGCGCTAATCTTTTCGCTTCATTCTGCTCTTCTCTCTTCACCTCTCGCCGTTTATTCATTTATATTTTAATCAGTTCTTCTTTTTGAAAACAATTAAATAAGCACGATTTGGTGAATAAAGTTCCTCTTCTTCTTGCTTCCAATGCGCCTGAAAAGCGAGCGAACGCAAACATTTGTTCGCATCTTTAGCTGAAAGCGCTCGCTAAAATGAGCAGCAAAATCACGCATATTAATGAACGTCTCAAATATTAATTTTGATCCTATCTACTGAACTCAATGTTTTTCAAGTAAAATGTACTCGTCATTGCCTTTATCTTTGACTGCTTTCGAAACGTTTTTAAGCATTTGCAGCAATATTTTAGTGTTTAATTTTTTCAATGTTAGACGCAATTCGCGTTCAGCAATAATAATAAAGCGCCATCGATTTCTAGCTGCTGCGAACAGCGCGAAGTAAGATTTATTTTGCGCCAGTGATAACGATTATGGCTCAAAGTGAAAGCGTGTACAGCTCATGCCAGAATGGTCTGCTATCTTATCCAAATAAAGCCGTTATATGTGATGTAAATTATCGCGAGCATTTTGGCAGCAGGTGTACGTGCACAAACACACGCACGCATACACGCAGCGAGGGCACATGCATTGTGAACGGATTGAGGAAGGCAGCATTGAAGTGCCATTCATTTTCGTTATGAAAGTGTAGCCGCCTCGAAGATATGAAAAGCGATGCTCCACACTCTCTCGATCTCTGTGCTATTTGCTTCCATAATAATTCCTTGATTGCAATATTTCGCTCCGTTTCGCTGCTCGCCGCACTCACACGAGATGCGAAAATTTGCTATCCGCGCTCTCTTCTCTTGACACGCATTTTCTCCATTTTCACTTTCGTTCTTCTCTTTGTCAAAGGCAAAAGAGCGAAATGCACTTTGACTAGATTCGATTACAGGCAGCTTTCTCTCTCTCAACTTTAGACGAAAATAATCGAAAAGAGTAAAAACATATAAAAGGTAGCAGCTATCGAGCAATACCAAAATCCGTGATTTCTTTCACAACAAATTTTACTCGCGATTTTCTTGCTTCTTTCGCTTGATTTTTCCGACCATTTTAAATAATCCAACTCGAGTAACAAAAAAGTTCAAATCAAAATTCGTCAAAGATAAATTTTAATCAAAGGTAAGCGTTGGTGCGATCGTATTTGAACTATTGCACAAAACAAATTTTCTGAACCTTCGCAGTCTATCAAAGTGAAGCAATGAAACAAATTCGAGGTTTGAAAACGAAGCGAAAATTGCATCAAGCACTCATTGCGGATCATTCCATAACAATTTAAATAAGCTTGTAACAGAGACATAAATAAATGTGACATTCAAAAATGTTAATAGAGCCAATAGAACTTAATAGAAGTAAATGCGACTTTTTCTATTTTCCTTCAAAACCCTTTAATGCGTTGACACGCTGAATAAGAAACAAAGCAAAATTAACTCATAATGTTAAATAGATAAAGTTTTAATGCGTTTGAGGATGCTTTGTGGCTTTATTTAACAAGCGCTTCTCTTGCAGCAAAATGTCTAAAACTCAAATACTCGTATTTGCGAAATTTTATTAAAATTTCAATTTTTCCTCATTATCTCGTGCTTAAAAATTCATGTCCATTGTGTTTGTGTCTGGAGTTAAAAATGGGAACTTGAAATTTCCATTGCTCTCACCGTTTCAACCTTTCTGCCAGCGCTTATCATTTGAATTGAACATAATTACTCCGCTGTTTCAATTTTCATTTCATCATTGCGTGCGTTTAACATGTTTAATTAGAAACAGAAAGTTTATTTATTTATGCAACAGATAATATGCATGTAAATCGCCTTATTTTCTCCGTGTACTTTCTTCTTCATTATTATTTCATATTTAATCGTGGCTCTCTCTCTTCGTGCGTTTCAAAACTCATTTGCCTCCACATAATCATTTCATTTCATTTTTCTTCACTACTTTCTGCCTCTCTTTGTGTTTGCTTCATATTAATTTATTCACTTTTCTGCATCTCATTAAACTTATTATCGATCGCATTTATTCTCAAAATAAGAAGAAAAACTGAATTTTCTCTTGCTCAATGTTGTGTTGTCGAAATAAGTGGCTATTTGCCGAGATCGATACTGCGCTTACAAGATGATGCATCGCAAAAATTTCAATTTGTTACATCTTTCACATTTTTGCGAATGAACGTTTTTAAAATCTAAACTTTCCGCATTGTAATTGATTTATTTTTAATCGTAACGTTACTGCCAAAGAACTCATTTAATTATGGTAATCGTTTACATTTGAATGGGTGTGTTTTTGACTCAACCCGAAATTCCATACTTTAATTATTATGAGAAGAGCAGCAAAGTTTAACTTCGTCCCACATTTTATCGATGAAGCTGAGCTAAAACGATGCAGAGTTGCTAACAGTTTGTACGTATGTTTGAGCGAAAATGGAGTGAAGTTAAGTATAAATACAGCTTTGCAGAAAAAATCAATTGACGTGAAAGTATTGGTCGAGAAGAGGAGGGCAGCAATAAAATCTAAGAAGGCAGATGAAATACAATACAAAGTAGACTTGATCCATCAATCATTACGATCGTGACAAAGCACATAGCTCGCTTCGAAAAAGATTTCGCTTTTTGACTAATTGCTTATTCATTTTTCAATTTGGTGCGTTGTTTTGCGTGATACACGCTGTGTGAATTATGCGTGACTGGCTTTTCTTCTCTTCTCTCTTTGTTTTTCATCTATTTGAAAAGAAAGTTTGAAAGAACAAACACGTCGCGGTTTTTTAGCGCGTTTCACACCAAAAGATTTTCAAATATTTCACGCCATTAAAGCGTTCGCAAAATGTTAGCGAAAAGAATTATGCGAGAGCAGAGCGGAGCACAAGAGAGAAGAGCGAGACAGAGAACGAGAAAGTTTCTGCTATCAATTACGAGCAGAAGCGAGCAAGCAAAAATCTTTTTCTCCTACTCGCTGCTCGCGACTTGTTTTCGATTCCAATACCGAATGCGTCGCATAAGCAGCGATTTTTTCCGTGCCGCACAATAAAATGTATATTTGGCTTTCGCATTTCATTTTTCTTGCGCGAAAAAGCGAAACACATAGAACGGCATATACTTTTCGAATTGAGTTATTTATGTGAAATTGCATAGCGGAATGTTAACGGTTACGTGGAGTATATAAAGCGTGCCTTGAAGGTGCAATTACATTCTCACCGAAGTACAATAAACTCTGCCGTCGCGAATGCTTCTCCGTATACCAAATAACAAGCCGCTAATATACTCGAGTTTGTATTTTCTATTTGCAAAAAACCGACTCACTTTTTGATTGTGATTTACGAGTTTGATTAGTTTAATGGTAGTAATTCACTCATTTTTATTACCAGTTGGCTTGAAACGCAAACACACGAAGTATGTTTGCTTCTTCGAAAAACATTTATTTATATCCGCCGAGAAAAAATCTTATATTTCATGTTACAAGCTCTATCGCATGTTATGAGTGCGAATTCGACTCAACTCACTTTTTGACAATATCAGATAGTAATAAATTGCTTTTACGCGGAATATATTTTACTGTTTCATTATCGACGTTAGCGAATGCCAAAAATGATATGATTTGAATTCGTGTATTTACTTAGAGCTTTTTTCAAAAACGAACATCTATTTCAATTATGTGTGAAAGTATAAGAAGGCAGTAACCACATTCTTCTTTTTCATTGTCAAAATATCATCAAAATAATTGTGATCTATTGCAAATAGAATTTGCACTTCTTTCGCCGCAATATTTCGCTCGTCTATTTAGAGAATAAGGCGAGCGAGAGAAAAAGTAAAGAGCAGACATACAGTCGAAAAATAAAAACACAAACCGCACAAAATTCCGACGCATCATTGTGTGCCGCATTATGAACAAGTTTCTGGAAAGTTTTAGCATATAAATTAGGTCTGCGAAATCAAGCAATGAAGATAATTAAGAAAATGTAAAAATGCGGAAAAACGACGTTAAGAATAGCGCGCTATTGTTTGCATAAACAACCAGCGAAAACGGCAAACAAATTTCCGACAGATAAGATTGTTTATTGACACTTATATTGCATATTGTCTTGCATAGCATTCTATCAAGTTGATTAGTTCGGAAAATCCAACAATCAAACATGTTTCTTTAAAAAAGTAGATCAAATTCTAGATCGAGTGCTACCGATTCAAAATAAAATGTTTCGATAATCGAAAACTGGGCTTAACCGCAAAGCACATGATGAATTAAGCTTCTCGTTAAAGTTGCTTTGCAGTTAAGCTCACTTTCGATAATCGAAACATTTTATTTCGAAACGATAGTACTTAAAATTGAAATGCTTTTCTCCACAACGCAGAAAGAAATGTATGTTCACTGCATTAAAATTCA
The DNA here is from genome assembly GCA_003675995.1 of Dinothrombium tinctorium. NCBI lineage: Eukaryota > Metazoa > Arthropoda > Arachnida > Trombidiformes > Trombidiidae > Dinothrombium > Dinothrombium tinctorium. Next base: position 6,763 of record NCKU01001139.1, on the reverse strand, counting down.
TCTTTAAAATTAAGCCTTAAGGAGCATTTTATTAAGAAAAAGTAAATTTTTTATTGTACAGCTGCTTATAGATGCGCCTCTTTATTTGAATTTTTCAGCGAAAGATATCATAGATAAAAATTTTTGGAAAGCAAAGCTTTCTCAATTATTTTGTCTATTACAAGGAACAACTCATAATTGATGGCGAAAAGAATGACTTGAGTGCATCTGTTTATTCATTCAAATCATTTTAACATGGATAAACTTAAAACTCTTGAAAATTTAACTTACTGTACAATTATGGCCACACTAATGTGCTATCTTTACTAATTCAAAACTTTAATTTTCAATTCATAGCATTAATGTAGCCAGAACTGTACAACTCCTTTTTTGGCTAAGAGAAACTTTACACAAATGCCTTTGACCAAAGTTCTTTTCTTCAATATAATGCTCGCAGTTTGAAATTCAGCTTATTTTAAATTTAATTTATTCTACTCTACTTTTTGCAATTCATAAGTTTGAAATTCAATGAAGTGAAACGCATCTTTTTCTCTCTTTCTTCATTTCGATTCTTTTTGAAAAGAAATTGAGAGAAAATTTCACCTGATTTTAAGGTCGATGTTTTGGACACTTAATTTCATATTTTTAGATTGAATTTCGTTTTGATACAAGAAAAAAAAAAATCGATTTTTTACTGGTTAACTCTCAATTTAACAAATTTTTTTGCTTAAATTTAGCAAGTTAAGCAAAATATTTTTATCATTTCTGAGTTTGATGTTCATTTTTTAGTAATTACGGCGTAATTAATTAAGCTTTTGCTAATATTTTGGTTTGATCTTATTTTGACTGCACTTGATATTTAGGAGATCTCTACTGCCAATTTGTATATGATAAAATAGAGAACGAGAGAGAGAAACGAGCGCTATTAGAGCGCAAAATTATATCATCAGAAAGTATTTTATTGCTGAAAATTAATTCGTATTTAGTATTTAGATTTAGACCGCAAATGGTTGCATGAAATTGATAGATGAAATTTGTATTATCTGTCTATTAGGAGAAAACTCTCGCGATTAAAAGCGCTTAATCAATCAATCAAGATCAAATTATTGCTTCGATGCATCATTTTCAATCAATTCTACGCTAAAGTAAAGCTTTCATTTAATAATCGTTAGGGAGTTTTTTGCCACGCTTTTTCCCGAAAATATCATTTCAATTTTGAGCGAGGAAAAATTTTCTGAATGTATAATTAAATAAAAACGTTTCTTTCTTCGCTCTACGCTTATTATCGTTTCGAGAAATTCATTTTTCTAATCAAATGCAAGAAAAGTTTAATAACGCTTTCAACGCAAGAAAGAAGCAGCAGCCTTAGCTTTTTGCTTCACTTTTTTATGCGAAACAAATCAAATCACTTTCATTTCAAAAAAAATTTTATTTCACTACTCTCACAAAGAAAGAAAGACGAGAGAAAAGAAACGAAAACGATACTTATTATATTTGTACGTTCAAAATTGAATCCTCAAAATCTTTTTTTTTCTAAAAATGTAATCAATATCACAGCAGCTTTGTGCTCGAATTTCGGGTGTAATTGAATTTAATTTTTTCTCAAAAAAAATTGTTCATATCGCAATTAAAAAATTTCAATCATATTCTTTGTTGTCAAAAGCGATAAAAAAAACTTCGTCATTGCTCGATTTCGCTGTATAATTTTTTCAATTTTCGTTTTAATTAAAAGTTTAAAAAGCTTTTTGCGCTTTTAAAATTTCACAAATTGTTCACTAATCGAAATTAGCCTCGAACAATTAATTAATTTTTTCCTTCTTTCCCAACTTCAGGCACTAGCCGCAAACATAGACACTGGTTTAAGCCATTTTCAGCCGATGGTTGCATTACTCTGTGGACAAGGCAAATATCACAATCAATATTTGGACGAGAATAAACAATGGGTATCCGATGCTGATCCTCGCGCTACGTGCATTACCGATAAACTCGAGATTTTGGAATACTGTCGTAAAGTGAGTTTTATTTTGCACTCGCAAAAATTATTATTACGCTAGATTTTCGCTTAACTTTGCTCAAACTGCGTATTCAATATGCGATACTTTGTTTTTATTTCATTTCGTTTTTTTTTTCATTCACAAATCGCGCGCAAAGAGGTTTGTCTTAGCATAAATTTTTATACTTCCCTGCATAAATATTCATAAACGAGGTTAATTTTAGGCGTTTGCGTTCTAAGCGATCGCTTTTTCCATTTAATTTTATTCAGAATGATAGCAGCAAAAAGATCTGCAATGATACATAAGCTTTTTTTTCTCATATTCAGCGTGTTTTTATGCCTCCCTTCGATAAAATAACTCGTTTGCCATAATTTTTGTTCGAAGAGTTTCGAAGGAACACGGTCATTGAAAAGCGAGCGTTTTTATATCAATATTGGCGTTAGTTTTTCATTGATTTCATATTTATTTGAAAATACGACTGCATTAAAAAGCGCCGCGCACTCAAAAACGTTACGAAAAAGAGTGGCGAGCTGGCAGAGTTTGAAATATTAAGTGAGTGGCTTTGCGCATTGATTTGTTTCAAATGAGAAAGCAGATCAAATATCCGCGCCGCTTGTAAAAGAAAGCGAAGCGTACTGTGCATATTGCGTTGTAATATGCAAATTTGCACGAAAAAACTTTATGCCATTACGCACCGCAATCTCGAGTGAAGGTTCTGGAAATAGTGAACGGAAAAAGAAATATAGCCGAGTATTAGCGGAACAGTAACGAAGTATCCGTCTTCTTTACGACCTGCGTTTGTTTGCCGAAATAAAAGTAAAACGAGCGGATCTCTCGCTCTCACTATGTTCGCATTGCAATATTCTCGAAGTACAATTTCGCTGCATAAGATAGCGAAATGTTTGTGGGTGCACTTTGTTCGTCCTATTCTTTTATTTATGCTTTCCGTTCATTCGTAATCACCACTGGGAGAAAGCGACCATTTCGTTTTTCAGTTAAGTTGTTACTATGTGTACCACTCTGCGAATGTATCCAACTTTTTCATGCCGAAAGTGTACATGTATAAAATGATTGGTTTTTTCTTCGCTATACCCAAGCGATCACATTTTTAACTTTTTTCTGCATCACCGAAAGATCTTCTGAAAAATTCGTTTTTCTTATCACTTTTATGTTCGAAGCTTGAGCGCACAAAACAAATCTATAAAACAAAATTCAAATGTGTACGCTCATAATTAATTTTGCACATTGTTAAAGAAAGCATTGTCATTGCTTTTAAGCGAATTTTTTCCTCCACATGTTGCGAATATTTTCATCGTTGAGTTTTGTTAAAATTATGGAACAAACTAAATTTAGCTTGAGGCTACTAGTTTTATCGAATTAATTTCGCTGTTTCATAGTTTCTAGAATCATATTCAATTTCGATTAACATTTCCAATAATAGAAAAGAATTCGAAATGATAAGAGTGAAAATTCACTTTAATATCTTTTAATTTAATCTAAAATTTGAAAAAGAGTAGAAATTTTCGAGAAGTTTGAAAAGTAAGATAAATATTTCAAAGTTTCATCGTTTGAAAAAATTTCTTATTATTTCCTTTCTTTTACAAGAATAAAGGCTCAAAATTTCATTTTCAAGCTTTTTATTTAGAATCTCTCGGTAAAATCAATTTAATGATTGCTTTCCTCTCCAATTTTTTCAAAATTATTGATTTTCGGAGTTCTTTCAAATCCTTATTTCGTGATATTCTCCTTTTTCTGTCGTTCTTAACGTGTTTCTTGGTTTTTTATGATTTAAAACAAAATTTGAAATTTTCATTTTTTTTTCATTGATCTATGAATAACCCAATCTTCATTAATTTTAAAATCTCATCAAACGCATCATTTTTTCATACAATTTGTCAGAAATAAAATTTCTAAAGGATTTAAATACGACAGAGCGACATCAAAATGTGCTAAAAATCATCTTTAAAGGCAATCATTAATTTTTAATCAATTTTTAAACCACAATTCGCTAATTTTCTAAAAGTTCAAAAACAGACATCACTTTAAGGAAGAAAAATTTTATTCTAAAGTAAATGAGAGCTTTTGACCTCATAACTCAGATCAAATGCTGTCTATCGACCTGGAAACAGCTGCATTACTCTTACCTTTTAACTACAAGCAAAATTTGATGAAAATCGGTTTGGAAAATCCTGAGTCATAACTAGCACGGACGGACGGAAGGACAAAATGAAAACATAAGCGCTACATTTCTAACGGTTATGCTAAAAATGCTCGACAAACTCGATGGATCGAGCATGTGATACGTTTCGCTATTATCATTCTGCTCACGAGAATAAGTTTTTTTTTTCAAATTTAGCTCCCCATATTTATTATTCTTCTCTTTTATGTTTGCATTTCTTGTTTGAATAATTACACTTAGCGATCGATCGATGATCTATAGTAGCTTAGACAAAGAATCCTTTGGTTTTTTATTTTCGAGCCGAGAAAAAGAAAACAGAAATCACGAAATTTTCACAAAATTTGCCTTGTAGCAAAGCAAAACTTCGACGGACTTGACGATTTTTTGTTTTTCTCGAAACCGAAAGAAAATGAAACAAAGCAGAAACAAATTTCCAACGTATGGTTGGCTTTTTTGCGCTCTTACAAATATGTGCTTTTTATAAACTGCTGTTGTATACGTACTTACAGTCGTAACTTATTTTTCTCATTTTCTTTTTTCATGGCTAACTGTTATTCAAACTAGTGGCTCAACTTGTTTTCGTTTAATTTCCATAATGTAGCTCTCTTTTCAAAATTATGAATCGAGTGAAGTCGATCGAAAATAACGATCAAAGTTTAATCCAATGAATACAACAGATTGGCTTATATAATTTAAAGTAGGTGAAGTTTTTACGCTTTCTCAGTTAAATCAGCATCAAGCATAATTAAATAAATGGTATGCTACATGCTACATTTTTCAAACGAAAAATTGAGCTTTAGATTTAAAATTTAATAGCTTTTAGCTGTAATTAACGCTTGTTTGCAGCTAGATTATCTTTTAGGATTAAAATTTTTATTTCGAAGCGAGTATTTTGATTGAAACGAAAGTATTCGAAAAATATCACCAAAGTCAGTGAAAAGCGAATTGTAAGTTATCTCTGTTTGAGGATTACGTTTTTTACGACGAAACAGCGCTGGCTTTTGCAAATTACCAATTTTGATTGGGGAAAGTTGTGCCTAATGACAATTTCAACGAACTATTCCCAATACGCATTGTATTTAGTCTTGTAATGACTATTCGCTCGTATGCAATAAATGTTAAAAGTGTCTTCGTATTTACTGAACACAAGCATGCCTTGCGATAATAACCTACGCACTATCATACTAATTATTCGTTAAATAAGTCCGGGTATCGCAATTAAATGACAGCTTTTCCGCGAAGACGTTTCGTTTGAGTGCTACAAACGCAAATGCAAAAGGCAGTTTGCGCTTCGCAAGAACAATTCACTGTTTTACATTTTTAATTGCATAAATTAGTTTGTTTACTTTTTGCCAAAAGTTCGCAATTTCCGTTCCAAATGTGAAGAGTACAAAAAGAGTTGAGAAAGAAAAACGCGAATGAAACAGTCATTGATTTAAAAAAGGCGATCGACTCTGTGTTTTGTCATTTTCACTGTTGTGTTTCGCAGTGTCGATGTCGTTGTCGTCGACAACAGCTAAACGATAGAGCGATCGTAGAGAGCGATAGAAAAAGTTAGAACGAAATCGGAGACAAGCATTGTGTTAACCATTGCAAATATCGATCACACGCCGGCATTTGGGCGTAGCCCTTTCTGAAAACATTGCACACAGCGAAATTGTGTCGTTTTGTTTCATCTTCATTTGCCTCACTGCTATATATAGCATTTAAAGAAGACAAAAAGCAGGGATTCACATGGATCAAATCGGCCATTTGTTTGCTTTCAATTTCGTGTGTTCGCAATTATATTTTTATTATAAATGAGGCGATCTTAGCCACGAGCCTCTCCTCTCTGCTCTTCGCTTACTTTCGCTTACCTACTTGCGCTCCTCAAATTGCTGTGGCCATTCTCGAGAATAGTTTAAACTCACTGCCGTCGTCGATCGAACAAATCGAATGATATTTAATGTTCTATCGATTCAATTGTGTTATTTGGTTTCTCTCCGCAAAACTAATTTCCAGCGGCTATTATGCACTACACATATTAACTTCAATATTTCATAAAATATGTTTTCGCTCATAAAGATGAAATTAAAATTCTGCGCATCGAGGTTTCTCGTTTCAATTCATTTCTAAATTTTGATCGAATTCATTTTTTGAAATAACGAATTGAAATAAAATAAAATCGAGTGAAAGTTGTTGCAAAAGATAAACCGAATTAATTTCATCAACTTAGAATTTGGTTTCGTTTCTAATTGGATTTTGACTTTTATATGAATATTTTCGGCAAACATTTGCACACTTTCGTGCTTCGCTTTTCAAATGCAATTTGCATCGGAAAAGCACACACAGAGAGAGAAAAAGAGAAAAATATGAAAATTCTATATACTCACAGCAATCTGTGCACAAATGGTCTAGTTGTGCGAGGAAGAAGCAAAGCAGAAAGTAAGCAAAAAATCGTCTCGGCCCTTTTCTGCTCATCGAAGCAAAATTTTCAAAACCATTAGAATTTTTAAATATTTATAAACTAAATTTTTACATTCGCAAAGTATCTTTTTCTCGAGTGCTAAAATGTGTCTGCGAATTTAGTCGCAAATTTTTTCTTTTCAAGTGAGTTATTTCAAACAAACCC
>NCKU01001138.1:0-28651 GCA_003675995.1 Dinothrombium tinctorium | reverse complement strand
ATAAATTTTCGTCTAAGTCAAGAGTTCTGAATTTGCATAAACATTAATCGTTAACACAAATTTGTCAGCAATTAGTACGCTAAAACAAAAATAAATGGGAATATGAGATACAAAGCTTCGGCCAATAACTTTGTGCATTTAAGAGATTGGAGAAAATAATATTTTAACAAAAAGTTATTTTATATTTTTTACTGCATTTTCTGTAATTTAAATGTTTGAATCATATTGAAAAAAAATTTTTTCATAGTAAAGTTCTTAAGCATACTCCTGAGGACAGAAAAAGTTTACTGAACTACCATGGACAGAAAAAAGTTTTGTATGCTCAAAAAGCATACTCAACTTTGCAGTGAAACATTTTTCTGTCCTGAGTAAGCTTTCAGAGTCGATCAATAAACATGAAACTAATTAATAATTAGTAATGATCTTCATGCGAATTTTAAATTTAATTAGTTCCAAGGCATGAAATTTGCTTTTCATTTTGAACTGGTTTTCATATAATTTTTTAAATGAAAATACTTTTTTATTTTTATAAAGTGAAAATATTTTTTCGAGTTTATGCTTAAATTAATTTTCAAAATCAAAACAATAGGCACATTCAAAATATTAAGTTAGAGATGGTTTAATTTAAAAACAAAATATGAGTAAAAAATTGTTATTTTATGGTTATTGAAACCCTTTTGTAACTTTCTTAGAAAGCTGAAGAAATCATCAAATTTTCTTTATACATTGTTGATAATTAATATTCTTCCATTACAAAATCACTATGAATATAGCAAAAAACTATTTTCAATAAATGCAATTTCACAATCAAAGTTTCGCAAATTATCGCTCTAATGGCGCTCGACAATTTGAACTTAAATTTGGTGAATTAATTTTTTCGTTCTCCCTTGCAAGTGCTCTTGTAAGTTACAAAATTTTGAATACGAAGGAGCACCCACTCGCTTATTTGTGTTGTGTTTCATCTAGTTTTACCTAGACAACGAATGAAAAATTTTGTTTTGGTTTATCTTAGACGATAAAGTCAAAGAGCTTTTAGTTTAGTGCGAACTAGTGATTGATCGTAAAATTTTTCTCCTTTAAATCGAATACGCGTTTTATTTGGTTCGAAATTAAATAAAGTTAATCATGGATGAGCGGATGCGATGTCTGCATAACTGGAAATAATTGGCTCAAGTTCAGTAAAATATTTAAAGCTGGATTCAAATTTACATTTATTCAGATATAAAAATACTTCGACTAAATTTCTGCTTTCAGCAGCTCGGCAGTTTTCTTATCCAGTTGAAAGTGTGACGTTAAACTCTCACATCATTCTGGCATTTATCAAAAAGCGATCAGAATTATTTTGCTTTTTCAAACTCTGAAACTGACTTTACACTTGTTGAATTAAGCTGAAAAGCTTTTAAGCGTTTTAAATGCAAAATGTTCGCTTCACTGATGGTAAGAATCACGGAAGCACAATGGTTGAGCATCTAAAAACAGAAGCAAAAATTGCGTAAAAATCTCGATTTTATACACCGCGATTGATCAGCGTATTGATTGATGCGACTTATTTCGCCGATTTGCTTGAAGATGTTTGCGGTCACATTTTGAACCACTTGCGCTCTGAACATACCATTTGATGGTTTCACTTTAATCACTAATTCAAAACGATTCTCTTCGGTGGTTGTATTTGCTGAAATTTGTAAAATTTGAAATGCTGAACGAATTTCGTACAAAGTCAATTGTTTGCAAAGCTTCTCTTTGCTTAAAAATTTATTGATTGCGGCCACAATGGCGATGGCCGCTTTCAAGACATTCGTGTCATTCTTCTCCAACTCTTTTCGATTGTCGCACACGCAATAGTTGTCCGGAATCAAAGCGTCGCGACAAGTTCGACTCAATGGAACTTCTTCGCGCCACAGGGAGTAAAATTTATGTCTGCTCGGAGCAGATGGTTTCTCAATGACGAGAGGTGAATGGTTTTCATGCACCAAGTCGAGCAATGTGCTATGCACATCCAACCAGGTTATTAATCTTTGTCGATTTAGCCGCATGAACTGAGATAAAGAATTCTCACGTTCGATTAATTGACGTGGCAAATGCATGGCGAGAAGTGGCATTCGCTCTTCGATTCGACCAATGTTCGTCTCGAGCACTGCTCCGTACCTGTTACCATGATCGCCCATCAAGATAAATAAACTTGAATTTAATTTTTCTCTATATTCGTCGATGAAATTTGCGAAGTGAGAGTCTAGCATCTGAGCTTTGTTGAAATCGTCGTGCGTTACTTGAATGTAAAACGCGTACAAGAAGAACGACGAGTGCACTTGATCCAAGAATTGCTTCACTTGTAGTAGGAAGAGCTCAACTTTCGGCTGATTATTGTAGCAATACGAGTGCTGCTTAGCGCCTAACTCTTTGTAAATTTGCAGCCAAAACGGACGCGGATACCAGTGAACGGGAGGTGATTCAAATCCTTTCGCTAAATAATTGAAGAGCGTAAACTTGGGATGATCTTCGATGAATGCTGTATGGTAGCCTTTTGCTTCGAACGATTTCCAAATAAAAGGGAGCTTGTCGTATGGACCCGAAGTTGCGTTTACATACGGAGGAAATTCTTTGTGATATGGTCGGAGTCCTGTTAGCAAAGGAACCATGTTCGGAAACGAATTGTCAGCGATTTTTGTGATGCCCTCGAAGTAGAAGAAATCGCTCGAAAGAGATTCAAACGCTCGCCGTGTGCGCGGCAATGAACGGATGAAGTTTAATCGCGACAGCGACTCGATAACCAGAATAATCACTGGAACTTGTTCCAACTCTGTTGCTTCAATGTTTGAATTCTTCATTCGCGCTACATTCGACGGAAACGAATGAGTATTTCGATAAACTACTTTAGAGTTTTTATAGCATTTGACCAAAACAAATTGAATTCGTTCCGCGACCAGATCGAGCTGCTTCGGAAGCACTTTTGCGTCGCCATATCGTAACTTTGAATCCGATTTGCCATTTCGATCGAAAGCTCGATAATAACAATGAACAGATGTTGCCGATGGACGAGTGATGAGAATGCCGCTGCGGTCGACGTAAGTTAGCTGACGACGTTTATCATCAAAAGCGTAAAACTTACTCATATTGATGCGATTACAATGGATACGATTGTCCATTTTCCTGAAGTAAACATTAAGCGACACGTCGAAAGGATTCAAATGAAGCGGCAATCGACATTGGTTCGTATGAAAGCTGCTTTTGTTTTTGCTGAGCGAAATTTGGTGGAGAGCTGCGAGCAGCTCGCGTTCGCGATAGAACTTATTGCCGAATGTGGCATTTGAAAAATAGAAAATCGCGAGAAACGTGAAAACTAAAGCTGCCAAAAGAAGACAATTTCTCGAAATCGCTTTCATTTCTCGTTCACTTTTCTTGCTCATTTCTCGCTTTTTGAGGAGTCAAGGAACTGAGCAAACCATCGGCATCTATAGTTGGCGCTCACTGCACTTCAGCATACTTTCTTCGTTCAAAACGCCGCGAGCGAAGCTCTCGCTGCTCGCTGTGTTACGCATCATTACCTCTTCGCGTTTACTCATCGAATGACATTTTGGCTAAATTTTTGCTCAACGACATTGTCAAACTGCAATTCGGTCGCACTTGATTCGATGTGTTCGATGTGTGTGTAAATTCGAATCGAGCGATCGGTTCGTATCCCCTTCTGCACTGAGAGGAAAGTTTTATTTGCAACGCAACTTTTATTTTTACAATAATGAAGTTTTTTGAATTTAAATATATTAATAATAACCAGAAAAAAAATTGGAATTTACCGATTTGTCAAATATTGCCATCGATTGAAGTCAATGTTATAAACAATTAATTTACCGTTTTCAGTTCCAACTAAAAGATATTTGTAGTCAATCAGTGAAAGAGCACGAATTGAATCTTTCGTGTTTAAAACGTAAAGTGGACTTAAATCGAAACTCTTCACTATTTTTATAACGTTGTTCGTTTCATTTAAAATCAAATATTCTCCATCGCGTGTAACGATTAAAAGTTGATTTTCAGCGCTCACACTATTTTCTTTCATTTCCACTTTCTGCAAATGGCGAAATCAAATGTGTGAAAAAACTGCAAGAGATGAAGAAATTACCTGAATCAACTGGCCCCTTAAATTGTATGAAAAAAGGAATGAAGCATGGTTTGCAGTTTGACTTTTCGCAACACCTACGATGAACGCAAGTTCTCTTGAAAGCACTATGTTCGTAATTATGTAATCGGCATCATCCTCGTTCTCCTTTACGTGTATCGATGAAATCAAATCACCTTCATTCGTTGTGTGAATCAAAATCACATTTATTGAGGATGAAATGATTAAACCCAACTCGGACGAAATTATTAATGAATATATGCGATGAAAATGTCCGGAAATGATCAATTTTGGCAAAACATAACACTGGTTAAAGTTGTATATGTTTCCCTCGATTTTCGATTTCATTTGATTCCAAACCCAGAGTAAAATGCTTGAATCCCTAGAGGCAGAAACAATGAAGAAATCACCGTTCACATTGTATTCGCTGCGTGACAAGCAAGTGACCAGATCATTATGTCCATATATCACTAGAATATAAAAAATTTTAAATAATGAAAGTACTTTGACGCGATATAGGAACCTTGAGTAAGCTTTGAATTCTCGGTGGAGAAAACTCGGAAAGAATTGTCGTAAAAGGGAGCTACAATTAAATGCTTGCAATCAATGGTAATCAAATAAGAATGTTGGTCGCTGAATGTTTCGTTAATTTGTTGTTGAGCAATCAGTTCGTTTTCGTTCGCAAACAAACTTGCATCCAACTGAAAGGGACTCGAAGTGTCTTTCGAATTCCACTTGTGCAGGTGAAATTGTTGCGCAGAGTTAATAGTGATTATTTGCGAAGAATTCAGCGAATTTATCGATGAAATGAATTGAATCGAAGCATTAAACGGAAATTTAATTAGCTGTACAACTTCGTCCTGAATCGGATTAAATATCAGCGGTGTTACATGTAATGTCGAATTACGTGGAGGATGCGGCTCAATGGTTAATTGCGATGGAATTTGACCATAGAGCATCAACTTTTCTTTATAGTTTTCCACGCTTTTCACTTGATTTTGGTCGAACGAATTTTCATATGATAAAAAGTGAAATAAATTCTGCGCCCTGATTGCTTCCGGTCCTTTTTGTTTGAATCCAAATACTAAATCGATCCATTGATGCAGTGAACAAGATACGAGATCAGACTCAAGGGCCAAACGATGCAAACGAACAAAATGGTGAAAAGACTTTGCGTAAGCAGGCAGCTCACACTGAGTTGAGGCACTTTCGTCGAGACCGGTGAAAAGCTCAGGCAAGTAGAAAAATTCTGGAATAAGTTCACGGGTTTCTTCTTCAGTTTCTTTCAATGCAACTGAAAACAATTCTTTCATCGATTTGAACGGTTTGCTTATTTGTTCGTTGTCGGAGAGGAATGTAAACGGCTTCAAACGAATTAAATAGTTTATCACATTTGCTTGAGTGGAATACGTTTTCGCGTAGTGATATTTCTGCTCTTCGAATTTAGTGGAGTAAAGAGAAGCTTTGTTTGGATTTAAAGCACCAATTGGCTTTGAGAGATCGCGATAATTTTTAGCGTCGTTTAAATCTAACTCGTTTGAATCGTAATTGGTTAGAACCCATGGAAAGATTGGGTATTGATTTAAATCTTGATAATTTCGACCAGCGATCGTATTTAAAAACATTAAATATTCGAAGTTTGATATTTCGCGTTTCATCCATTTCAATGTCATATTTGATGATTTGAACAATTCGCGCGGTGTCATTAACGAAGACGATCGACTTTGCTCGATTCCATACTTTATTCCAATGCCAACGGGTGGAAGCATTTTTATCACTTTCTTTACCTGTTCATAATCACCGAAAGCGAAAAGAATCGACGTTCTTTGTGAGAGAAAAATTTCTATTGCGTTTTGTTGCAGAAAATATTTACGCGAAAATATTGCACGAACTTCGCTTATATTAATTTTTGTATTTAAAAAGTGACAATAGCGCTGTAAATTTTGATCAATTTCTTCCAGCTTCTTGTTTTCTTTTGCTTCGAACATGAGCTCGTTGCCTGTTATTTGCAGCACACCTTCTATTTCAAAAGTAAGCCAAATAAGATAACAATCAATTGTGAACAAAACATTGCCACTTAATTCATTAGCAGAATTTGAAGAATTTAATTTATCATCAAATTCATCAAAAAGAAAATCTTCCTCATCATTCGATGCTGCTGTTGTTGTTGTTGTTGTTGTCGTCGTCGTCGAGATTACATTATATGTAGTTTGTTGTTGCTGATTTTTTTCAGCGACGTCAACCGTCTTATGCTTCTTATTGCTACTATAGCTTGATGATGATTGATCATGAATAGTGTCAAGAATAAATCTTCTTTTGCGGCGAGAATCATCTTCCCAAGAATCCAGTCGCATTTTTTTGTTCGCATCATTTTTGTGCTTATATTTTTCAAGATTTTGCTTAAAACGTTGGAAAACAATTTGATCTCGTTTCTTCGCCGAAAGTATAAGGGAATGGATCATTTGTTCTTCATTTCTTCTTGATGCAAACAATTCTAGAGACTGTTGGAAGAATTTCTCATGTTTTGTCACATCATCGGCTCGAAGACGATTCAAGATAAATTCAGCTTCCATTGCCACACGCACAATATGATCTTTCATTGAATGTGAGAGTAAACGACCTTCATTAATTAATTCAATGAATGCAAGTCCAGCATTCTTTTGCAAAGAGTTTTGCCACTCTTGCGAACAAAGCAACATTACCAATTCAATCGACGATGCATTGCGGAATGTTTTCAATGCTTCTTTGGTCAGCAGTTCTTGTCCATGTGATCCGAGCAATGTTTTCGACAAAAATGAAGAGAAATCAGTAATGATTTCGCGCAATATCACACAAACTGAGGATAAACTTTTTTCTAATTTTGCACTTAATTCTTCTTCTTCCTCATCTGCTTCATCTTCATCTTCATCATCCTCGTCATCATCGTACTCATCATCATCCTCTTCATTAGGCGCGTGATGATCATCTTTTGGCTCAATAATATCACGATACTTAGAAACCATCAATACTGAAATGAAGTAAAGAGTTGCCAGGGCGAGAAACTGGGACTGTTTAGTGTCTGAATCGGAATCACGATAAATGACAGCTCGTAATCTGTTCACATCAATATCTTCTAAAAGTTTGCGCGGATCTTTAATTGGAGGTAAAAAATGATCGTCGCTGAAGTCATCGTCGTCTTCATTGACACAAAGTTGAGTCGATTTATTTGAACGACCACCTTTTAAACTAAGAGCAGTTTTTGTTGCTGTGATTCTACGCTGTTGTTTACGTCCATGTTGCTTTTTTCGCTTAATTGCTTTGCGTTTCGCTTCTTTTCTAAGACAATTTTTAACAGCTACTGTGCAAATTAAACGCAAACATTGACGAAGAATTCCTCCAGAGGACATGTTTTTCTCCGCTTCGAGTTCTATAAATGAAATTTGAGTGCAAGCAAAACAAAGAACATCAACCAAATTAACAAGGCGATAGAGCAATGAATTTGCTTCCATTTCACTCAAGCCTTCATTGTTTTCTCTTTCACGTTGTTCTCTTTTTTCGTTCATTTGCTGCTGTTCACGTTGCTGTTGTTGTTGCTGCTGGCCTCCCGTCGCATAGGCTAAAAGCGGAAGAAGTCCACCAACTGCAATGATAATATTATCACTGAGTTGAGAGACTAAGTGAATTGCGTTTATGATATAAATTTGATTCTCTTCCGAATTTTGTTGCTGATCAGTTCGTTGATGCTCACGTTGTTCATCACTAGAATCCTTTTTGCTTCCTTGATCGTCGCTCAAAATCATAGAATTTTTCCACAAATTTAAATCAGATTCAATACAGAAGAGCAAATCGTTCAAAAGTCGTAAATGCAGTGAAGACCAGCGAAACTCTGGAATTCTAAATGCAGGAATCGCCTTCTCTTTCACTTCTTCCTCTTCTTTGTTCATACTTTCTTTATCTTCCCTCTTTTCTTTCTCTTCTTTTCCTTCATTCTCAATAACTAAACTATGTTCAACGTTCGTAGATGACTGTTCTTGCTCTGTTTGTTGCTCTTGTTGCGTTTCTTGTTCTTCCTGCTCTTCCCTTTTGTCGTTTTCTAAGTTAATTTTTCTAAATCGTCTAGTTGGGGCTAAGTCAGTCTTGTCATCATCAGCTTCATCTTCACCATCTACAGAATTGTTATCTTCATCATCTTTGGGGCAACTCATATCACTAGTTTCTGCTTGATCGTGTTCAATAGTCTTTTCCATTTCTTTCTTTTCTTCTTTTTGTGTTTCTGGTCCCTGTTTTACTTCGCCATTGACGGTATTAACATCATTCACTGGTAATTCATTGATTTGCTTGTTTTCTTGTTCTTTTTGTTCTTGATGTTGCTGCTGCTGTCGCTGCTTTTGTTGTTGCTGTTTGACAGCATTATTGTTTGCAGTATAGAATTGTTGATCGAATAGATCGTAAGAGTCTTTAGCGTGAATTATAGCAAGTGAATCAATCCATACACGCCAACCGCCATATTCGTATTTGATGGCGTGATAAAGCAGTAATTTGAAAATGGCCAAAATTTTTGACTTAATGAATGCATTCGGATTCTTTGCGTCAATTAATGAAATGAGCCAATTTTGCCAAACAGACATTTGGAGAACAAGACGTCTATTCTCACGCTGATTACCACGAAGTAAACGAAACAAATCTGATACAAACAACTTCTTTATTCGATTCTCTTCGTTAAAGTCACTTTTTTTGCCATTTATCAAAAGTGTTGCAATAACTTTTAGAATCATTGGATTCTCAATCCTTCGTTGCATTTCATTGCTTCTTGTTGTATTTGAATCATGTGTTTCACTAGGTACTTGTTCATGATCACAGATATCTTCTTCTAAATCTTCATCATATGCAGCAGAGATAAGTTCGTCCTCTCTTGCTTCCGCACTCGTTTCACTTAATTCACTTTCAGTAAGAATTTCAAATAGAGTAAAGTAAGTTTGCAATGAAATAGGTGTAAATTTCATAAGAATCTCAGTAATTAACATAAATAAATTATACGGGGTCATCGCATCTTGTTTACGTTTCAAAGTTGAACGCGAAAGGAAGCATGACAAAAGTTTCAATGATTGAATACGAATCTCCTCATTTTCTGATCGCATCAATTTGAATATTGTTTTCATACCTTGTTTTTGATCGAATGCTGGTATCATCGAAGCCGGGTGTTCAATCATTAAACAATGAAGTAGACATGCAACGTCTGCAATATTTTCATCTTGATTCATCACACTTAAATAATTTAGAATCGCTTCCAATTCATCCGAGTGAATTCCACCACCTTTCAAAATGAGCTGCTTTATGAAAAGTAGCAAATAGGAACGAATTGTAATTAATTCTCGCTTAGTCGGTCGTTTCTTCTCTTTTATATCACTTTCATCACCTTCTCTCTCTACATAATAATAGTATTTTAATGAGTGGAGCACCTGAAGCACTGTTGACACACGACGAACTTGTGTGAAAACAAAAGAAATTGGAATTGAACTTTGACTGGACGATTGCTGTTGCTGAAATTGTTGCGTTTGTTGCTGTTGCTGAGTGAATTGTGTTGCAATAATTGCAGCGGACGAGAGCGGGTGGGCAGCAACAACAGAAGCAACAACACTACTACTAGAAGAGCTAGCAGCAGATGAATTAGTGGACGAATCAAGCGATGAAAGAAACTCAGTAGCTAAATAAGAATAAAGTTGAATTTGAAGTTTTGCGTCGACTTGTATCCAAAGTGATCCATTGAACAAAATTGTGTCCATTAGTTGCTTTAAAAGCAATAAAAAACAATCTTCATTATTGATCATCGAAATTGCTGCTTGTTGACTATTCGATGACGATGAGGAAGAAGATGATGATGAAGTAACTGATGTAGTTATTGTAGTCAGTAAAGTTTTAGTCAAGTTCAAAATAGTCTGCAGCAAATTTGCGGTGATAAACTTGTGTGCATTCAAAGCGAGCAACTGCGAAGCAATCAAAAATGTTTGGGTTGTGATCACTTGATTACCGAACCAAAACGGCGAAAATGTAATCAAATCAGTGATCAAAGCAAAAAGTTTGCATGTTTTTCGCGGTGATGGACGAATTGCAGTAAAATGATATAAAAGCGGAAGCAGTGAGTGCTGAATACCGCCTAAAGATTGAATTGACTGCATAATTGTCTTGTTTCGAATCGTTTTAACTTTGCCCAATAGGGCACAGTGTGAGGGTGAAGAGCGTGCGAACAGTTGGGATGAGTGTGGTGAAAGCTGAAGCGCAAGAGTCTCTTTCGCCACAGCAAAAGGCGAGTAAAAGCATACGAGTGAAGTGTCCAGCTTTGTTTCGTACAACGTACGCTTAATCGTCGGCGGTAAGTGTGTGTCGAGAATATTTTCATTCACGTGCTGATACATTCCTTTATAGTTTGCCCCCAAACGATGAATGGCACAAATTTGATTAGGCGTCAACGACTCGTTAAATATATAAAGCGAAGCAATTTGTCCGCAGAACAAGTGATTTTCATTAGTTGCGTACTCGCTTGAACCACCGATAAAACATTTGTTTAGCTGCTGGTTTTGTTGCAGCGAAATGAACCAATTTTGTTCTGTTTTCCCTTTCAACTCCCCATTTATGTACACACGAATTTCACTTGCGTTTCGACGCCACTTATTGCAACAATAGCAAATCGCGAGATGGTAAAACTGATTCTCGTTGAATTGATATTGTATACAATGCTGGTAGCCTTTGCCTTTCAACTTCATCGATGTTAATATTAAACAATTACCAATAAAATGCGCCGAATAGCCGATGCCTGTATCCGTTTTAAACGAAAACAAATAAGGCGAAGAATTTGTTGCGCACTGCTCGATTCGAAACCAAGTGAGAAAGGTGAAGCCAGAGGAGGAGGGAAAGCGGTGGGAAAAGGGAGGCAATGCCATAGCAGACCCTTTTAAACCGGGAAAAGAAAAATATGACGATGCCGATGAACAAGCGGACAGGTTAACTTTTCGAACAATCGATAACAAATCCTCTTCATCTTCTTCACTTTCTTTTTGCTGCTCTTCACTTTCTTCCTCTTCGATCATTTGCAATAGCAGTTGAAGTTCGTTGCGTTCAACTGAGTACGCAATTAACGAATGAGTCAACTGCTTGAGGAAATGAGAAGCCAATCGTCGCTTTTCATTTAATTTGCAATTATTATTGTTATTGTTCGCTGTCGAACTCGTTATCTGTTTCAGCAGCAAGAGAGTGGGATGAAGAAGTCCTTTGAAAGAGTCGAGATTGATGAGCGATTTCTTGATCACTGCGATCAAAATAGATAGAATTTCAACTGTGCAGTCGATAGGCAGGAGTCGAATATGCATGTGAAAGAATGTTTGCAGCAATTTCTCATCTTTGATTCTTCGCAAATCGTCGCAAACAAACAGAGAAATCAACTGTTTCATAATCTCTTCCTTGCGCTGCTCGCCTTCACTCTCGCATTCGTCTCGCATTAGTTTCGCACAAAGCAAACCGAGCTTCACGTCGTCTTCTTGTTTCATCTCGATTCCGGCACTCATTTTCTCGATTTCTTCGTTTCGTTCGCCAATATTCGCCGCTTTTTCATCCATTTTCATGACGTGTCACACACAGCACTCGTCGATGTCCTCTGCGCTCAGTACTCACTTATCGCTCCACAATCGGCACAATCGCCACTCGCCGATTGTCGACCGCTGCCGAATGCAGAGTTCGACTCGAAAACGAGTGAAAAACGCAAAACGAAAAGTGTGAAAATAATTGGAAACAAAACGGAAACAGAAAATTTGAAATCAATTCTTTTCGTTTCGTTCTCTTTTCACTCTTCACTTTCATTTCACTTCACTGCACTTCCATCTGTCGGACGCTCGCTTTTATCGCCTTTTCTTTCGAATTTTATTATTTTTTATCGCTTCTTAATTGCAGTTTAATTGTCTTCTCGTCTCTTAACGCTCTCCATTGTGTCCATGAATCCTGTCTTCTGTCTCCATTTTAACGCTGCTTTTCTGCTCTTCTCTTTCACTTCGCTTTTCGCGTCTTCAAACTCACACTGAGTTTTGAACGTTTTATAGCGTACACAGCACTTGTTCCGTAATTAAAGTTTAGAAAAAAGATTAGGACAGCAGAAACGCTTTCGTTTGTTTCACCCGTTCTACTTTCAATTAAAAGCAGCATTTTCCTCAATTAAATCAAATTTGAATAAATAAGTAAATTTTGATAAAAAAGAATTCAAAACAAGAGCTTGCTTTGCATAAATTCCCGGTTTTCCTCAATACTCATTTTGCTCTGATCATTGGCTGCAAAACTTATTGCATTCAATTGATGTATTCAATCCAAATAAAGTTTGAGCAGCATTCCTTTTTCATTGCAAACCATTTTTTAGATTTCAAAAAGTGAAAAACGCGATGAATCATTTGAAAAAGTTTGATTTAACTGTACTACTGCGCTCTAAAAATGGTCTACGTTTGGCGCAACATCAACCTTTATTTTGTGCAAGTTAATACTGACTGTTCACGAGTCAGAAACACATTTTGTTAAATTGATTGTTCAATTATATCAAAACTATCCTTAATAGTCAAATTAATTTAATAAAATATTTTCCGCTTTCTAATTATGAACAAAAAATTATTAAAAATGAAAGAAAAAAACATCATAAGCATCAAAAAATGAATTGAGAACTGCCATTTGTTCAGAATTTTTAAAAAGCTAATTAATAGAAATCTGATTTTTATGCAATAAAAATAAAAAATGTTTATGCGTTTATGTTCTTGAAAATATGATTCCATGCAATGAATCATGAAGAAAGAATTGAACGATTATAAAACTAGAATCATTTTCAAATTATCTGCGGCAAATGTATTACTTGGAATAAAAAAAAAAAGATTAACATTGAAAAGTGGCGAATTAAGAAAACTTTAAATTTGACACTTCCGAAGTTGAATGTTTCTCTCTTTAGTTTCAAATGCAGTTTTCTAAGAGAAAAGAGAAAAGAAGCCGGCCATGAGGTGTGTAATGACCACATAAATGGCTTTAACACTTAAAAATTATTTCCACTCAATCTTCTTATAATAAGTTGTGACCCCAGATTATTTTAATTATTAAATGAAACCAGCCATATGAAGAGCTGTAAAACGATGTTGCTAAAAAATGGCGAAAAGGCTGTTTTCTTTTCTTAAACATTATCATTTTCATTTTTATTCTCATGGACTGAAGTCTCATATACGAGAATAATACTTCACGGCGGATTGAAATTTTTCCGTTCACAGAAGTACAAAATATGTAATTTGTGCTCTGATTTACCAATTACGGCAATGAGATTAAAAATTACATTCCACTTATAAATCAAGCAAGAGAACTAAAACCTCGTTCTTATTCCGCAACATTTTGTTATTCTTTAATTTTTGCACTCTTTTTATTAAACTTGGTTATAAAAAAATTATACGATAAAAATCAAAATTTTCCAATTTAGTTTAAATTTTAGTTGTGCGATTTTTATAAACTGAAGTTTGCTTCTCCTCTTTGCATATTAATGGTCAAGTAGCCAAGTCGCGTACCGATCACAAAATGTATTGTCCGCATTGTTTATACTCGAAAAACTTCTCTTGTAAGAACTGACCTCTACATTATATTGTTAGCTGACTAAACTCACCATTACGATGGAAAAGCGATGTCGTCTAAGTGTTTAAAAGCGCTTTTGAAACGCTTCTCCTTTAAACTTTTGGTTTTATGATTATGAGAAATTTTACGATTGTCTCACGTTCGTGCTGCGATTTTTAATTCTGAAGCTTGATTACTAGGAAAAAAAACTTTGAAGCGAACAAGCTTTTAGTGTTTCGAAATATAGAAAGCGATTTTCTGATAAATACACACATGACCACGATGTAAAAGAGGCAAAATGCAAAAAATTGCACTCATTTAGGTGTACTTAAGAAGCTCCTTTTCCGGCTATCCTTCTGAATGTAACTCTGATTTGTGTTCTTTTAATCCAAAATTATGTGACTTAAAAATGTTTTAAAGTTTCAAAATAGTTTTCAAACACGACTTTAAAAGTTATTTTTGGAAGTAAAAGCCGGTAAAACTTAAGAAAATAAACAAATTCATAATTTAGATTCTTCACTTAAAATTGCTTACTCGATTCATATAAAAGATTCGCTTCTTCACTGTCGCTATTGATTGAGTCGTGAAACATGTCCCTTCTGTACTCGAAGAAGGCAATCGATCCACCTATTATTCGCTTCCCTTATCCATCGGGCATAGCGAGAGATGTAACAGCTTTAGCAGCTGAATTAGAACGATGGGCGCGTTATCACAGAATGGTGAAAGATGAAAAAGAATACAAGGCGGCTCTTTACGCCCATTCAACGGCGATGTGTTGGTATTATACGACCGACGAGCGACTCGATTTGATCACCAAATCAATTTACTATGCATTTTGGGTGGACGACGTGTGCGAAGGTGCGACGGCTGAATTCACGCGCGATTATCTGCGAAGAATTTTAGACATAGTAAACAACGATAAAATCGTTACGCCCGAGAATGGACTTCCTTTCGAGTCCGCAATTAGCGATTTATGGCAGTCGTTTATTCCGCTAACGTCACCTCAGTGGCGATATAGATTCGTACGATCTCAAGTAGTATGGCTGGAAGGACTTGTGCTAGAGCAAGAGTACAGATTCAAAGGTGCTCCACCTCAAGGTGAATATATTGCATTCAGACAGCATTCGACGGCAACCGAATTAGTTCTGCTTATGATCGAATTCGCGAATAAAGAATTGTCGAACGAGGTGAGAGGTGATCCGTTGATGTTAACGCTTCAGTACTGCATGCAGCAATCGATGTGGGCGGTGAATGATGCGTACTCTTGGCTGAAGGAAGCTCAAGTGAACGATGAGGTGAATTTAGTGGCGATTTTCAAGAAAAAGTACAATTGCAGCCCAGAAGAGGCGGTGAAGAGAACAATTGCATTTGCCGACGAGTTTCACGATATGTTTATTTGGATCGATCGCAATCTAGAAGAATTATGGCCAGAAGCGGGTGAAGACGAACGGGCGTTTATAAATGGCCTGAAAGCGTTAATCAAAGGAAATGAAGATTACTACCGGGCGTCGTCTAGATACATCTAATTTAGCAAATGCATTTTGTTTCACTAAAACGTGCAAATCTTTCTTTCTCTCTGAAGCAAAGCTTAAAATCATAGTCACAAAACAAATTTTTTCTCATTATCGTGTCAGCGATGAAAAGAGTTTTACAAGTTTTGTTAGTGACCAACCGTGACCAATAAATGATTTAATGAGCGCTTTTCATAAGTGTTGCTAATGAAATGGTAGAAATTTTAAGTAGATTAAGAGGATAAAAAAAATGTTTCAATTTGAACAATTGCTCTGACTAGCTTTCAATTAAAGATTAATAGTTAATCAAGATGAAACGAATAATTGAAGCGATCATCTCACGAGATGAGTAAAATGATGAAGCTGTTAATTAAAGAGTGAAACTGCGTTTTCGTCTATATTTTCACGGTTATTAAAATCGAAAATGAAAAGAATTGTGAGACGAATGAAGGCAGAAATTGAAAAAGGAGTGAATAATTGAGTTGATGCGAGAAGCGAAGCCGAGGATCGATTAAAGTGCATTTCGCTTTTAAACGAAAAGTTTTTCGAGGCGAAACTTTTGCTGGAAGCGAGAACACAGGCGCAGTGATCGCCACTTCTTCGTGACGAGCACCGTTCTTGTCTCGTATCATTCACTGTTCGTTCCGAAAACGAAAAATGGGTAAAATTTAAAGCTTTTCTCGTGTCTTTCTTACTTATTTCTTACTCTTTTTCTCGTTGCTCTTCGTTTGAACTCAGAAACTGCATTGAAGGCCCTGCGTTCGCTTCGAAACGAGCCAAACTCGGAGAGCGCAGTGCTATCGCTTTGCAACGATATCGTAAAAGAATTAAACAAAGAATGCGAACGCAGCGAAACTCACATCGAATCCATCGTCGACTCTGGTTTCGTTCATTTGCTGATCGATCTTTTGGCCACTCGCGAAACGCTGACTGATGATGGCAAGAAAATTGTGTGCGAAGTAATCGCTGAACTCGCAAAATTTGGTCCGTCTTCTTGTCATTCGTATTTCAGCTCATTAATTGTTTCTTCACGCAGAAAGTGCACGCATTCCGTGTTCAGACGATGCAATTATCCAACCTTTGATCACAATGCTTAAAGAAAATGACCGCAGAGTAGTTTTACACTCTTGTCGAGCGATTGGAAACATTTGCTACGAAAACGGTACGTTTGGCGACTTTATAATCTTCATTTCAATCGCTTTTTCAGATATCGCGAGAGTGAAATTCGCTGAACGCAAAGGGTTACGCGAATTGCTCGCTTTGATGGATCGATTGGCAACTTTAAATAACGAGACGGAAAGAATCAATGCTCGACTTCTCGCTGTTATTTCTGGATGTCTTTTAAATGCAACGAACTCAAACGAGATCGCTTTGCAAATTGCTCTCAGCGAAGGCTTGATCAGCATATTGTTGAAATATTTCAAAAGATTTAGTTCCGTTGATCCTGACATTGCTCTTCATTGTTTACTCTTAATGCATTGCTTAATCGACTCTGATTGCGGTCGCAGTGAAATTACCAAACTTGATGTTTTAAAGCAAATCATTTCAATTCTTGATGAGAATACTGGTGAAAGCACTGTTGAAGCTTTGGTCGAATTATTCACGAGTCTTTGTGAAGATGAAAGCGCTAAAGTAACAATGACCAAATTAGGACTACCTCAGAAATTAATTAAAATGAGCAAGAAGAATGATTTCGATGAAAGTATTAGAAAAATAATCCTTGATTTTGTCACTTTGATACTCACAGAAGGTTTTGCTTTTTTTTCTCGTGATTTGGTTATTTTTTCTAACAAAAAACTTTTCTCATTTTTAGATACTTCGATGAATTTGTTGTACGATAACGGAAATGGTGAAGTTTACAAACAGTGTTCTGCATGGATGGATTCAAAAAACCAATCTTTACTGAAATTCTCTGTTTTGGCACTTGCAAATTTTGCGAGAAGCGATGAAAACTGCATAAACATGGTTAAAGATGGTATACATTTGAAACTAATACATATAACGAAACAAAACTCGACCATTGACGGCGATCTTAGGTTGCAACACGCCTGTCTTTCAGCACTTCGAAACTTATCCATTCCAAGTAAGTGTTGGCTAAATTTTGAATGCAAAAATTTTTTAATTTTTAATCAATTTTCTTATTTAAAGTCGCAAACAAGCCGCGCCTATGCGAATCTGGTCTAATCGAATTGTTGCTGCAAATGTCGCACGAAGTAAAAGCTTATCCTGTGGTTTTCAAGCTCTTGGGAACGCTGCGAATGTTAATTGATAAACAAGAAACAGTCGCGAGACGAGTTGCCAACGATGAGCTTTTCTTAAACAAATTAATCGAATTTTGTGCAATTGAAGAACATGTCGGAGTGAAAGGAGAATCGGTGAGATTATTAGCCTCTCTTATTAAGAATTCAAAAGATCCAAACGCAATGAATCTGATTACAAGCTTAAATGGAATTCCGGTGATAGTTGAAATGATTAATTGTGAACATAAAATAATGCAAAACGAAGCCTTGATTGCGCTCACTTTAATTATCACCATTTCGGAAATTCCTCAACTTGAAAGCTTTTTGATCCAAGCTCGATTCCCCAATGCCATTCACCGTTATCTCACCGATTTCATTCAAGGCAATGGCGTTTGTGCGCTGGAAATTTTCTCCAATATACTCACAACAATTGAAATGGCCGTAATAAGATTTCAGTCGCTTAAGGAATGTTTGAAGAATGAACAAGTTCTCGAGGATTTGAAAGAGGCACTGCGTGTTTTGGAATTGAACAATGACGAAATCAAAGCGAAAATCGGGAAAATGATTCAAATTTTGAACAGCTAAACTGCGGTCAGCAACATTTTTAATAATAATCGACAACGAATGCCTGTGATTAGCTTATTTGAACTTGGAAATTTTCTTATTATGCATACGAATTCTATTTTTCTCGATGTCTATTTTAAGCTAAACTCAGTTTGCGTATTGAAAAGTAGTTTTGCAGCTCTTAAACTAAGAATATTTTCATGTTGTCTGTCATTCCTATTTGCGTATAAAAACTGCTAAGCCAAAGCTTTTAAATTGTACTCCATGAAAGTGTATTATCTCAAGTATTCGATGAAACCTTTCTGTGATAAATATATTTTTTTCAAGTTTCATTGCTGCGTGTCAATGCTTCACTAATTTCAAGTTGGTTTAATTAACGCGCACCGAGGTTGGTGAAGGTGACAAGATAACATTGAGGTGCAGATAAGTATTGCAGTTTAATTCTAAAATGGCACATAAAACAGAGCTAAAAATGTATAAAAGCTGTACACAAAATTGATTTTGCGAAATTCGAAATGGTAATGTTCATGATGCTAATACTAGAGGATAAAAAGAATCATTGCATGCGAGCTTCGAGTGATTTTGCGCTTGTAGCTTCGAGTTCTCTGATTCTCAATTTCATGTATTGTTTTGCATTTTCAAACTTTTTCTTGATGTATTCAATCTCCTTCATTTCTTCCTCTTCAAATTTTCTCAAAAACATTTGAAGCTCTACATTGCTTAAATTCAAATACTGTGCTACCTGTGAAAGATGATTGCCATAAATTTTTTTTTTCATGATTTAAATGCTTACTTCACTGGAAATTTCAACTTTGTTTTTGTTGAAGATGAAAACCCGAGAAACATCTTCGTTCGGTCCAAGAATGACTCGAACCAACAATGGATATTCACTATCTTGAATTCTTCGGCATTCTGTGATAGCAAATGGAATATGTAAAAAAGTCAAAACCAGAGGAAGCAATAAATTCTATAAAATTCAGAGAGAAATATTTACCTCCATTATCGTGAACAATAAACAAAGAGAAATCCTCAGGTGTGTTTGTAACTTTGAATTTATCCAATAAAAGATTTATTACTTCCTTTGTATTCACGAGACTAGTGATCCAAACACTTGTAACGCTGCCCGAATCTGGTGTAAAAATCGATGTCTAAAAATGAGTAAAGTTTTAAATAATTTTATGGTAATGGAAAACTAACTTCTCTGTTATAATAATGTCCATTAATTGAACAGCGACGTTTTAACCTAGCATTTGACCGTTTCAGCTTACGCAATGTAACTCCAGATTCAACAACAGCATCTGACACAGGTACTGCAAGCGTATTTTGTGTACAATTACTGTCCTTTTCATCTGAATTTTCAGAACTTTTCAAAGTGATATATTCATCGTCTAGGCTTTTGCTCCCATGAGTTTTGCTGTAGTTTTGAAATGCTGTTTTCAAGCCTCCGACAGGTAATGTTTTGTAATTTCTTTCAAAAGCATCAGTGGGTGGACTTGATGGAGATGAAGAAGAGGATGAAGATGAAGAGTATTGTTCTTTATTGCGATTCTTTATGCTTAGATTTTGGCTGTTGCGTTTACTCATATAGCTGCTCCTACGTTTGATAACAAAGATGCGATCATCGTTATCTTCTTTCAAGTGAATTTTGTTTGAAACATCCCAATAAATGCGAAGAGATCCTTCAAATATGAGCTTTCCATTTCGTTCTCGACAATGAATAACATTCGAAGGGACTTTTGCTTCACAGTAGCTAATAAAGAATTAAAAACGAAATGAACTGATCAAGCGAAATTCTTTGCTTCTCCGCATTGAATAACAGACAACTACTAATTTAATTAACCTGATGCTATGTATTTGTTTGATTTTGTGATCGAAGGTAGTTTCGCAAAAAAAAAGCATTACGTTGAGATTAGTGTTTTGACGAAGTTAAAAATTAAATAATTTGAGAATATTGAATTTAACAATTATCTACGTTAGTTGTAACTTGTTAAATTTTTAAAAATCACTTAAGGAAATTGAAGACATATAAAGTGTCACTTTACCTATTATATTCCTTTAGTTTTGCTTCAAGAACTGATTTTTCAATGCCTTGCTGGACATCTTCAGAAACAGAATTTTTCGGTTTTCCAAAACTCGAATGCGACTCAACTTTTGAACCATGGCCGTACAATTGTGGTCCGAAAAGTGCACCATAACAAGGTATATAACAATATGGTACGCCTTTGTGCTAAAAAAATAAAATTAATTTGAAGACATTTGGATGACAGGATACCTCTGCATGTTGTCCTGGATTCAAGCGTTTGCCGCATTCTTCACATCGAAGACATTCAGGATGCCAATCATAACCCAGCGAAGATTTCTTTTCCGCTTTACTCAAAAAAAGTAAAAATTTAGCCTAAAAGGAAATCCTCTTACCAAAATAAACTGGTTTGCCACATTTGCGGCACTTCCACATTTTGCCTAAAATGGAGAGAAGTCACATAAATTTTATTTCAATTAAAACAAAAAAACGTCTCGTTACAAGACAAAATTTTTTGAGATTTTGCAATGTAACGTCACGTTTGTACACCTCAAAAGCATTTAACATTTACTTTAACGAAAAAATATTGGGTATTGCAACAAAATAAACTGCCAATGAGTTTGTAAAAAACACAATGACACAAAAAGCTTGAATATATAGGCGTGCACTAGAAAATATGAATAATGGCAAAGCGCTTCATGTTGTTATTTTGTCGCTGTTTTCGATAATGAATTTGAAAGTGAATCTAGAATTACGAGTGAGTAAGCTTAAAGGAAATAACAAAACATTATTTCTAATTTTGACCAAACAATACAAGATAAAAAAAAATGATTAGACGAAAGTTTAAATTTTTAAGTCAAACACAACTAGTATACCGAAGATAAGATGTTTTTTGAGCACTAGTATTTCTTTATATTTAGATGTTACCAATAATATAAGAGGGCAAAAATTAATTTTAATATATAGCAAAGAATGAAAAGTATAGTTTCCGCTGAGTTGCCAACGACTTTTGATCGAATCAGGATTTCAATTTCTGCCACTTTTTCTCATTCTGTTTTCAAATATTATTTTTTGATTTTTTTTTTTGTGAACACCTTAAATAATTCATCTGTGAAGCATCGAATCTCGCTTAACGAAAAAAGTTTTTGATATTAATTTAAATGGAAACTTGATAATCAGAGTAAAAAGTCAAATTCTTGTTCTACGAAATTTTCATTTTCACGTTTTTGTTGTTCGAAGCAAGTTGGATTCTTGCATATAGCGTATTTTTCGAAACAATCGTGCCTGAACGCTATTTACATGCGCGCTACATAGTTTTAGTTTTGTAAAATTTCAATAAACAAATCGATAAATTATTGTCTACTCTTAACGACATTTCCTCAAACTGGTTTCTTTAAAAGTTCTTGAAACGCAAGTGTTTTCAAAATTCAAAAGCGATAGGAAACCGCAATGGTTTGAGAAATCAAGTATCTTCAAAAATCAATTAAGAATAAATTTAGAAGATATAAAAAAATTTAAGTGTGGTAAAGAAACTTAAAGCAAACTAACGTATTCCCTTACAATATGCCGATCAATTTGAGGTATGAAAGCATGCAGGTTTAGGGAGTCAAGAAAAAAAAGCCAAAATTGTTACCCAACAAATTTTTCTTAAGTTTAAAGAAAATTAATTAATAAAGTGAGAAATTAAATGCAAAAATATATTTGAAAAGGTTCAGTTTATAACTGCATGCCGCATATTGTGAAGGAATACGGTAAGTTTATATGATTAATAGTGCAATCAAAATGTATTTCATAAGAACACCAACTATGGAATTGTCAAGTGCATGAGGTACAAGCTTCGCCAATAAATAATGCTTTTACTCGAACAAAGTTCAGATTTTGAACTGAAGGCAAATATTTATGAAAAGTGCCTCAAGATGCTTAAAAAATGAAAATAAATGTTTGCTTTTCAAAAGAGAAATCAATAGAGCTACATTAGGGTGCTTTCTTAGAATAAATTTATTTAAAGCAAGCAATTAACTTTTGAATTTAGCAACTTTTTGCTTTTACGAAATGATATTTCGAGCGTCAATCCGCTCTTTTCGGATTACACAAGTATATGACTGACTCCTTGTGCAAGACGTTATGAGAAACAGTAAAGGGTAGACGAAAATAAGTTTTCGGCAAATAGGGATGGATATACACAATCTTAGTACCAGATGTGAAAAGTTACATTTCAGAGCATATGAGTTATTTATTTACAAGACACATTTTAAGTTACCATAAAGATAGTCAATCTTAAACTTTCGTTTTAGATTTGAACCGTTTTGATTAATGTTGTAGCGTTTTGTCACAGGCCTAAATGCCTTTGCATTTTTCAAACAAGCTTCAATTAAAATTGAATTCAAAAGATAAGATAGATTGGGTTAACAAATGCGACATTGTAAACAATTGGCTGAGATTTTATCAATCACAAATTTTGAACACGCTTCTCGCAAAGTTTACAAATGCTGCGAGAAGCGAAAATAGAGTAAAATGAAACTCTTTCACTTCGTCACTTGCATTTCAGTCATGTTTCTAAAATTAAGCGCACAAATCTTTTCGCAAAAGCGAAGAGCATCACACATATTTCTCACTTTCGCGTGGTTTCGCTTCGATAAGAAAGAAAAGCGATGAAAACATGCTTTGAACAGACGAACAAAACATGAAAAGCTGCTGCGAAACGTTTCGAAAACGCAATACAAAAAAAAAACGAGCAAAAAATCAAAAAAAAAGCAAAATAAAAGTGAAAAAGCATACCGTCGATTAGTGTGTGTTTAATGTGAACAAAAGGGTAAATAAACTGAAGAGACATACGGTGAACAAAAGCAGAACATATTTTAAAAACGAGAGTCGCACTCAAAATGGTGAGAAATGTAATTGAGGCGATAATGAAGTGCGCGCCTCGGAAACGAACCACATTCGGATTCATTATACATTTTCGAATAGAACAATGCTTTGTACGAAACCTATTCGCGGCGAACGCTGCGCTTTCTTCTCTTCGCTTCTTTCGCCTCTTTCACTGCTCTTCTTTCCGTCGCTTTTCGCTTTCTTTCGAATTCACTTTTTGCACTCCAATTTTCGTCATTTCATTACACACCCTTTGAGCGCTTGGCGCGGGGGCCGTCTTCTCGTTTCGCTCTCTTTTACTGTCAAATTCTTGAACATTTTAAAAATTGTTTTAAATTTTAAATTTTGTAATAATATTTTCGTGAAAAAGGCGAATTAATTGCTTGCAATTAAGCAAATGACAACGTTTCGAACGCTTCGTTCATCGTCAGCTCAATATTGAAGTCGAACGGTGTGAACTAATTTTATTTATTTACAATAGACATTAAAATTTTTCTCCCTATTTTCGATTAACAAATGAATGTTTTAAATTTATTTTAAACTTGTTTTAAAATAGACGCGAACACAAAGATCACTTGCTATCCCTCGCAAACGGGTAGTACGGTTCCGAAAGATATTCTCCGAATATTCCGTAATCGTTTTCCATCAACGGGTTTAACCTTAAAAAATAAAGTTTTTTCTATTATCATCTCAAAAATCTTAGAATTTTTTGGCTGCAAATAGTGCCAAAAATTTCAAAATTATTCGATTCGTAATAACTCACATCTAAATCTTTCATCTCGTTTATCACAATCTTTTTTAAATGTTTATACTATTTCTTACTTACCATAATTTGTATTCCTGACAGCATGTATGAAACGACTGGCAGCAGTTTTTTGCAACAAATGGAGTTGCTCTGCAAAGTAAAGTCATGCAAAGTAAACTTGCTTGTGCAATGGAGATAAAAGTTGCGAAACAAAAACACAAATAAACGAAATTTTTTATATTCATAACGAATGTAATTGTAAAAATACTTCTTCAGCATCTGAAACCAAATTTAAATAGATTTTGATTTTGATTTCCAAATCAAATGCGGGTCAAGCTGTCCTACTTTATTTATTCTCACCTTTTGTTTTTGAATTTTTGCCAAACAAAATATGGAGAAAAAAAATTAATTCGAGATCGATTTCAGAAAATCAAAAAATCAGGACATTATGGAGAGAAAAGTTAACAACGATTAAAAATCTTTGAAATAAATATCATTGCGATCAATATTAAGCTCCATTATGAAATTAATCATAATTTTTCAAATCATTTATTGCTTCAAATGTGTGGAATTTACAATTAAAAGCCGTTCGAATTGTTTTGTAATCCATTGAAAAACATTTGGGGGCGAGCGTGGAGAGATAAGATAAAAATAGTCTAACTTTTGGCAAAGAAAATGAACGAAGCTTTTACGTGTAAAGTGTTTGTTGCAAGTTTGAAATTATGACATTATTTGAGTGGAAACATGAGCACAATGAATAAAGTAAATCAGTTAACCAAGAAAGAAGAATGTGAAGAAGATGAATACCGCGCTTTGTACGAATACATTCGCGATAAACTCCGCGAAGAATTTTGCGATCGATGCTTGCGAGTCAGCATTATGCGAAAGATACCCACCATCGAGGCAAGGTCTCGATCCACGGCTCGTGGATACAAAGTAAGTTCAACGAAACGAATTTGTTGATCACATTACGTCTCGTAGGAGTATTTACTCAAGAATGAAAATTTTGAGCGCTATTTTCCCAATGGTACAATGACAGTGTTCATCGTCACTTGGAACAAAAACTCAAAAGATGCTCCAGCTGATATCACTGATTTATTCTTGCCTCAAAGTGTCGAGTATGTACCTGACCTATACGCTGTCGGGGTGCAGGAATCAGCGAATATTAATGATAGACAGTGGGAAATCGAAATACAGCGAACGATAGGACCAAGCCATGTTTTGCTACATTCGTGCTCACTCGGAGTTCTTAATTTAGATATTTACATACGAAGAGATTTGATTTGGTTCTGCTCGATGCCCGAAGATGATACACATAACACGAGAACACGCTGCGCAAATATGTTAAAGACGAAAGGAGCGATTGGCATTTCATTTCAACTTTTCGGAACAACATTTTTATTCATGAATTCGCATTTCCCCGCTCACGAGTCTTGCTTAGCCGAACGAATCGAAGAGTACGAGAAGATCGTAACTTCCTTAGATTTACCAAGAAATTTACTTCCCTTAAAAGCACGATATAATTGCGAAGATGTAACTGGAAGATTCGATTGCGTGTTCTGGTTTGGCGATTTTAACTTTCGCATTGAAAAACCTTATATGGAGACGATCGACCTGTTGAAGAAAGAGAATGTCAATTACTTAGAATTACTACAATACGATCAGCTGGACAGATCGATGAAGCAAAATTTGGTATTTAAAGGCTTTAGCGAAGCAGCCGCTATAACTTTCCCGCCTACGTATAAATACGAAGTGAATGAAAATCGATACGATGCGGCGCTTCAAAGAACGCCGTCTTATTGCGATAGAGTTATGTACAGAATGAAACGGAGCGGCGACATAAAATGTATTCAATACAAAGCTGTTCCTCAATTGAAAAGCTCTGATCACAGACCTGTATATGCGCTTTTCGAAGTTAATTTGAATCCCGGCAGAAATTTGAAGTCGCTAAATGCAGGTCGCTTCAATCGAGAAGTCGGTCTCGAAGCGATCAAGCGACAGGCAAAATTAATAAGCGAACAGAACAAAAATGAAACGATTGAATGCGTTATCAATTGATTTAGCTCAAAGATACGACAATCTTTAAAACATTTCCCAGTATTACTTCTGGCTCAAAAGAATAAAAAATAAAATATGTGCATAAGCTCAAAACATTAAATTACAAAAATGTTTGACAAAAATTTTTAAATATTGTTGAAATTAAAGCTCCTATATTGTAATTGTAATTTTATCTAATTATAATGCGACACAAGTCCTTAAATTATAAAAATATCAAAATTATTTTTTTGAAGTGATATTCATTGTTGCGCTCGTGAATCGCTGCAATGAATTTTTCCCTCATAGAATTTTAATAATTTCTTTTGAATCTTAACTACATCAGCATCGAAATTTTTCTTTATCAACATAAGCGATTTTTTTCATTATCTCATGAATCAATTCTATTACTCCTTTTTCGATTGAAAATAGTTAAACAATGGCATTAAAATTTTTTTGGTTTATCTTATTGTTTGGCTTGTATCTTTCATATATCATAAAATTCGATTTGGTGTTTGCCTGAAAGGTTGGTTCAAATGAAACGAGAATCGAGTATGTGTAAAATTTTTCAATTGAACTTATGTGAGCACATGAATTAATTAAATTGTTATAATTATAAAATAGGGGCAGTAATGCCTTAGATGTTATGTTCTGTTGCGTTCAATTCGAGAAAATAAGTTCAATCAAAATCGTTTCTCGGAACAATCCGCACTCAAAAACAAGGCACCATCATTACTTGCTAATTTTTTTTTTTATTCTTGAGAATTACTGAATATCACATTTTGAGCTTAAAATCCTATTAAACATTTTAATCCTTATTCCCAGCACTCGTATCCGTTTTTGTTATAAATCTGTATTCACACATGCTGCAAAAAATTTTTAATAATTCGACGAGAATTGTAAGAGTAAATTTGATTTCCAAAATTTTTAAAAGACTTTGCGAAAATAAATTTATTAATTCATTTTTGACAAATTGATGTTCTTAAATCTTGTCATTTGACAAATAAAATCGATTGATTGATTGAACTACACCCTTCGTTTTCAGAAAACAAAATTGTAAACATGTTTATTGTGAGCAAATAGAAATATTTAATAAAAATGTTTTGCTATTTTAGTTTTTCTTTAATTTTGCAAGGAAATTTTGAATTTGAGTCGAAATAATGAATTTTACAACATAATTATGTGACAAGAATAAATGTTTAAAAGTTTTCAGAGTTGAAATTCGTTTTTCTTTTTTGAAAAGGTTAAAAAAAAGTAAAACATCAAAATTTTGGCAAACTAAACTCGAGAGCATTTGAATTTTTCTGTTTAAAATAAATTTTCAAAAGATTTAAAACGTTCTATTTTGGGAACCGCAAAAATTTGTGCAACATTTTCATTTTAATTCAAGCCTCATTTTCAATTTTTTATTCACTTCAGACCGACTGTTCACACCTGTAATTATGCCCTGGGCCTCATTGTTCACATGCAAGCGCTTCAATTCAGTAGACAAGCTTGCATTAATTCAAAGAATCGAAGCTCTAAACTGAATATACTAAACATTTTCACTTTGATGAAATTGCCTGCGCGTGGGATCAGACAGAGGACAAGGTTGATTCGCTTGGATTGCAATCTCCATTAACATATTTTGTTATACCTTCTCACTGCTCATTATTCTTTGAATTGATTCCAAAAATAATTAATACACAGTATTCGCCTCGTGTTCGCTCATTGGATGTTGACCTAAAATAAACATCCGCCGCTAGAATCTTTAGAGAGAAAAATGAAAATTGAAATCAGGCGAAAAGCGAGTAATGACGAAGTAGAAATAGAGAAGTGGAGGCAAGGCCAGTTGTGTTTAGAAAGCGTTTTTTGTTGAATTTTCTTTTACACTTTAAGAATTAGTGTTGTAATAGGAAACAGAAAGCGAAAAAAATAGGAAAAGAAAAGAAATATTATTTCTTTTAGGAAAGAAATAAACTTCATCATTGAACATCACAATTATATAATGAGTATCACGCCTTCATTATCCAATGAAAAAGCTTCGTTTTGAATGAAAACCTAATGAAGTGGTGCAATAAACAAAGAAAATTGTGTTTTGTGGCGCAGATTTTTGTTCAGGAATTTATCATACAGGTTTTCTTATCAAATACATGATGACAAAATAAGCATCTTTCCTTTCACTCGAAACATGGGTGTAATAGAAAGGAGAGAAATATTTTTGAAGTATTTATATAAATTAAACGAAACGTTCGAAGAATTAATATTAAGCATAATATTACTAAAGTTTGCCTTATTATATTTCACGGCTTTTTCAAAAACGTGATATGAAACAAGGCTTTCGATTAGTTTTTTATTCACGCAAATCAACTAATTCAAAAAAAGAAAATTTTTTTAATTTAGTTGAGAAGTAAGCGAGTGTAGTCGCGTATGAATTCCACTCTTATTTAATCCAAAAATCATTCGTAAGAAGTGTGAAAAATTAAAATTTATATCGACTTCGAAATCGGGCTTTGAAATAATGCGAACGCTGTTGCATACACTTCGTAGGTAAGGTTTTTGCGAAATTTTTATTTTTTATCTTATTGCATCTAATCGCTCCAAATATTTAAACGTTCTTTCGTGATTAAGCAGACACAATGATTGAAGTATTTGCAATGACTTTTCATATTTTTATCTTCATATTCTCAAAAGAAAAGTGTCTGTTTCCATTCGTGTTCACATAATAAACAAAAATTTTGATGTTAAGCTAGCAATGCAAAAAAATTGCCCTACAACCTTATATACTGTGTAATTACTGTGAAATGCATATATAAGACAGCGATTGGATTGAGAGCGTTGAAATTTGTTTTTCAAAAATTAACAGTTTATTACTATTTAAAATAGATTATTACTAAATAGTAATAATGTAATTAAATTAAGTTTTTTGTTAAAAAGTAGCGCCACCTTGAAAGTGACTAAAAATTAACACAATTTAGTTAAATTCTC
>NCKU01001137.1:12486-28653 GCA_003675995.1 Dinothrombium tinctorium | reverse complement strand
CCCAATTGATTGTCCTGATGTGACATAGATTGTAGTTGTTGAAAAAACCAACACTTCCTGCGAGAATGTCTAAAGCGAAGCAATGCTTTTATTAAAACTTGAGAGTAAGTTTTACCGCTCACCTCTCAGCGCAGGCATCTCTAAATTTTCCATTTTGCTCAGTGTCACCATCAAAGCAAACTCCTCATCTCGAACGTTTAACTTGAACAGTGTGCGACCCCGTATGATTTGCAAATTCGGCAAAACAATTCTCTTCACGTCGACATGCGATATGAGCACGTAGCCCGTCACTTCTCTGATGTACTGCAGAAAGCTCAAATCCAAACTTTTGTTTTGCAACCAAGTCAACTCGAGGTTTCCATCCACATAGGTGCAGTTGGTGTAGCGATCGCGAAGATTTTGGTAATGATGTTCGCGATTCGATGGCACCGACATCCGACCGTTAGTACCGATGCATACTGCAAACGAGCGTTCATTCGTTACATAACTCTCAAAAATGCACAAAGAACACTAACTTTTGCCTTTTTTGTGAAGTGAGTCCTTCTCGGAGCCACTTCTGACCAGAATACTCATTGCAAACACCCATACTTCAAACACTGTCAATACGCGCAACAAGAAAGCTACTTTTCTCTTCATTTTGGACATCGATCGACAAAAGACACACTTTTCACAGGCATTCGAAGGTATTGGCTAGCAACGGCTGCGAGCGAACCTGGCATCTGAACCGTACTCGCTATCACACAGACACCTGTGAACTTCCGCACAAGTTTTGGTGACCGCGATTCGAATGTGTAAACTGTAAGCGATCAGTAATTGAGAGCAATTAAGAAAATAAGGAGCAAAGCGATGCAACAAAGCGACATTTTCTGAAGGAACTGAAGGCGAAGCATCTCAGACCCTCCCTCGAAGGCAATCAGGTTCGCTTCTTAGCCGCTCCGATCCTTCGCTCCCTTTTCCCCCACCAACAGGTAGACTCAAACCTGATAAGGAAGGAATAAGGAATTCAACGATAATAGTCGTTTCGTGCTTTCGGCAAACATTCCCCTCACTTATTCGCTGCGAATGCACCATTTGAAACACCTGCGTTCGCGCCATGTTCGCTGTCCACAACGGGGAGGCTTGTGTCCACTTGCTGTGAGCAAACACATTCGGCATTAGCCGAGCGACACTCGCCTTTGGTTTGCATAGCTTCGAAGCGAAAGTTTGCGAAAACAATCGTTGAACAAATAGTGAAATGCCTCTCAACACATAGATTGGCTCTTAACAACAACATGCATTTTGTGCGCTCGCAGGAATTCAAAAGTCGAAAAACTTTTTCGTTTTGTTTGCACAATTAACGCAAACTGCAGTTTGTGAAACGATGCGTTCTCTTTTTTCATTAAACGTTGATTACATTCGAAACGAGCACCGATTTTATCCTTAATTTTCACAGAGATGAGAAACATGACTTTGCTTTAATTCATCATTGATTCAAAGCCCGTTCGCAAGGATAATAATCGCGTTCAGCGATCTGTTCTCTCTCTCCAACTATTCGTCCGAAACCTGTTGGCTCTTCTTTTCATAAAAGTGTTTGTTTTCACTTTTTCTTAACAGGCAATTAATAAACGACTGTGCATTTGCATCGATCGCAATATTCAAACTGTTAAGCGTTAAAATGCAAATGAAAATGGGCGAAAGTTACACTTTTGAATACATTGGGCTTGTTTAAAACTCAACTCGAGTATCACTTTCCTCTCGTGTTTGCATTTCAAAATTAGTTTGTTGCCTATTTCGCAACTTTCTTTTCCTTCTTTTCACAAACTTTTCTTTTCTTAATTAATGTAATGTATGTTTTGCTGTTTTTCTCATTTTCAGTGAAAAAAAATAAACTTTGAGAACGTAAGCATTTCACTTTTCAAAAGCTTTGTCCGTCTTTGAAAGCAGATGAAAGAAAAGAAAGGAGAGAGCGCGAGAAAGAGCGGAGACAAGCTGAAGGAAAAACTTTTTTTTCCACCTTTTGATGGTTTGGTGGTACATACAAAAAGCTTGTGTTTGTATGTGTCTCCGCCGAATTGACAAACGAAGAATATACACAAAACGATGCCATCTTTTGCAGTAGTCATCGGCAGAAGTTTTTTCTGAAACACCGATAAAAAACCATTTGAATAGCATTGCAAAACGCGCGCAATATTTTGCATGAAATGCTTGCTGTTTGCGAGGATTAAACTTAGCCCACAGAAGCGATCAACAAAAGGGTCAAACCCTCGCTTCGGCCTATTTTTTCGGAACCCCGCAAATAATTGCTAACACCGAATGCTTAAAAATGATTATTTCAAAGCTTTTTTCAGCTCTTTGAAAGCAGACTTAAAAATAAAATTTGTTTCAATATTTATATACTTGAATTATAAAACGTCGGTTTGTTTCTTTTTTTCAAGAAACCGAAAGGTTAACGGTAATTTATGATAAACAGCGATCGAATACACAATTAAAAATTTAATTTTGTTTAACAGGAAAAATGTTTTGTTATGTATTCAAACAAGTGCGTGATTCAAAATCGAAAGCAGATAAGTTCTCACAGTTTCTCGAAAAGTTCGCTTCTCTAAAACACAAGTTTAAAGACACGCTGAAAATATGACCTTTGCGAAATGTGAGTGCGCTGATCCTCTAATCTGACAGCTAATCTTATTGTCTGTCAATGTTTACGGACCGCGAATATAAAAACAGTAAACAAGCGAAATTGAACGCTGATGAATATAAGGCAATAAAAATCGTTCTTGTGCCTTGCTCTTTCGCTGATTTTCGCGGCTTCATTTCGGATTCATGAATCATGATTGCAGCAGTGACTGGCTTCGCCTGATTTTTAATCGTCACTTAGATTATGAAAAATCCTTCGGAGAGAGGAGCACATTGTGGGAGTTTATAAATGAATTGCACGCAATTTTAAAGCGAATGAGACACTGACATATTTAATTACAGCTTTTTTTTACTTTTTTACATTCTCTCTTTTGAATATACACATGGCTAACAATTTGAATAGAGCAGATATTTCAGCTAATCTCTCCTTCATTTCAATATTCATAATGAAATTGTTACTTTCAAAAAACGCTTGTTTCGCATCTGTTCACTTTTCCGCATACTTACGGCTGTTCTTTTCGTGTTTTTAAAAAACGAAAATGTTAAGAATTTCAATTGAAAAAAATCAGAAGCAAAATTATTGTAATGCGTTTCATTTTCGCAATGCGTTACAATTAAAACTCGCCAAGTTTCGCCTTTATTTCGAGTAAGTGAAAAAACAAGAGGTCAACTCCAGCTTTTCTTTTCCTAATTAGATCAAACACAATGTGAGCACTCACGAATTCATTGCTCGTGTCACACACACATTACAGCGATTAGTTATTAGAGCGGACAAACGCGACTTTTTTCGTCGATTAATTTGAAACTAAAGCGCTCATTTTACGAATGCTTTCAATCGCGTTAATCGGCTTTCTGATCACTCGCTTAAATGCAGCAAAGGTAATATTGTTTTCTTTTTGCCGCTCAAATTTAAACGATTTCGAAAAACGGCTTTTTCTCCGACCTCAAACTGGCCCTTACCCCGAGGTTGCTATTAATCAAATGCGAAAAGCTAGTAACATTTCAAATGCTTCTTATTACAAGTGTGTGTGCTTTTTTGCTTTGCGAGCAAACCGAAAACACGAGAGCGCGTGTTGAGGTTAAAAGTGTGCGTGGTGTTGAAAAGTTGTAAAAACGTTCTGAAAAGTTAAAATGTTTGCTTTCTGCTGTTTGCAGTTTTGAAAAGCAAAACAATCAAAATTTTTGCAAGAGCTCGCTTCTGGGATATAGAGTCGAGAACTTTTTCTTTACAGATTTCGGTGTCATAATAACTAATCGCAAATCACATCATCGCTGTTTTCTTTACGATAATGTTATTGCCGAAATTTGAGGACCCTTCTTCAAACACCAATAACTAAATGCTTGACCTTTGAAAATGTTGATCAAACTTTCATCTCGACCAAACTTTATTATCATTTTTCCGCGATTCAAAGTTTTTCGTTGTTTTATTCCAAAAAAATCAAAAGCATAAAAATTCATGTGGAAATAAAATTCGTTTAGATTCTCTTTTGTAAATACTCAAATTTAACGATTTTCTCGCAATTTAAGATGAAAACAATATGCGTAAGTGATACAAAGCGATGAAATATGTTTGGCATCATTTAAGACGCGAAAAACTATAAAAGTTTTCAATACACAAAGCGATTATTAATTACAAATAAAATATGAAATAGTCGTGCCGTTAAAATGTGTTCAGTCATTAAACGTGCAAAAGGTTAGACGAGTAAAATTTTAAAAAGATGCTCAGCGATAGCCGCTTGCATTCGAATTACTTGGCGAAATTAATATTCAATATTTGTTTTGATTTTGAAAGAACACAATTAGTGTCTGATAAAAAAACAAAAGCGCATCGTATTTGTCTGTTAATATGCGTGAAACAAAGAAATGGCAGATCGATGAAGGTAAATTGTGCCAATCTCCGCATTCAGGTAATAAGCACAACATAAAACGATCGAGCCATTTACCTTTAAAAACAACAGTCGCGGTATGCGCTTTCAGTAATTTGCTTTCTCGATGTGTCTAACGTTTTTCAAATGCGATTTTTATTTGCGCACAATATTTCCTAGTAAAAACCATAACTGATTTTGATAATTTTTCACTCTCTCGAAGCGATTGTGACGGTCGTAAATGCGATGAATAAACGCGATTGCACTCGCCTCAGATAAATAAACTTGAATCACACGTTTTATGATCAATTTATAATAATAAAAAAATAGATGCATAAACGCAATAACCGATTTAATTAATTGCGTGAGCATTTCTCTTGGAAAAACATTTTCGAGTTTTTAAAAATAAAATTTTTTTATAAATTTAAATTGAAAAAAATTCCGAGAAATGAATTCACGCGAAAAGTTTTACGTCAAAAGGCGACATCTGTTACTGAGTGAAGAAAACAAAAAGCAATTAATTTTGAATGTAAAATTTGTTGTTAATTAAATTCATGTTTTGATTTAAAGCAAATTTTCCAATTATTAAAGCGAAAATTGCGCGTTTAGAAGAAGCAGAAAAACATCGTTTTTCCTCTTCAAAAGCACTTTTATCGCTTTACGCCTTGGTTTGGTTTAGTTTTTTTTTCGACGCTGTTTTCCTTTGAAAAGTTTGTTCCGTGTTTTTCGCAACTTTCAATCATAAAAATGATTGCAGAGATTCATTGAAATCAGCGATTGTAAAGCAATTATCAGCGATGCTTTTTTTATGCTTTTATGCATTAACACTTCGAATATTTTCAGGATGAAGAATCTTCACGATGAATCGCTATAATTTTTTCACCTACAGCTCATCTTTAATTATCGCATAAACTCATTAGTATTTTGCTCGTAAACAAATCAAGCGTGTGATAAGATTAAATTTTGTTCAAGTAATTTTATTCTGATTTCGTTTCGCGCAATTTTTTTCAGCTTTTTTAATCGATAAAAGATTTTTAAAAAATTGTTTCATTTCTTAAAAATAATGCGCAAAATTAAAAAATCAATAAAAATGAGGAGATAAAAATAATTTAATTAATCAAACGGGTGTATTAATAACTGGAACACAGATTCAAGCAAAGGTGCAACGAGTGATCAGCTTTTGAGTTTTGCATAAATTGAATGCAATTAATGCAAAATGAATACATGAAGGTGAATTTTGCATGCCCGCTAGTGAAACTAACTAATCGTATCCAAAAATATCAAAAGCGATTTCAAGTGAATAATTCAAAGAAACGTGAAATGAAAAAAATTCTATCGAATCAAACTACTCAGAAAAGCACATCCGCATTAAAAAGCATAAAAATATTCTTCATTTTTATCAGTTACAACCAGTGATAGCTTTTTGCCGATCGATTCATAAAAGCGCAAAGCAAATGAGCGAAGTGATAAAAGAAGTTGCGAATGATGAGTGAAAATTATTTTACAATTTGTGTGAATGTTGTAAATTCAATTCCGTAAAAAAATTGTATTTTGGACGTACAAATTTGCGACAGCTGGCTGCAGGCATTATCGTGGGTGGTTTACACAAGTAAACAAAGCAAATTCGCCGATCGTTTTAAAAGCTTAAATAACAACATTCAAGCACAAAAAGTAGAGAAAACAAACAAAGCTGCAT
Organism: Dinothrombium tinctorium; assembly: GCA_003675995.1. Taxonomy (NCBI): domain Eukaryota; kingdom Metazoa; phylum Arthropoda; class Arachnida; order Trombidiformes; family Trombidiidae; genus Dinothrombium; species Dinothrombium tinctorium. The sequence continues at coordinate 22,479 of NCKU01001137.1, read as the reverse complement.
TTGAGAAATCGCCATTCAGTGAAAAGCGATTAAAAAGTGAAAGCTAAGTCGCTTAAAAATAGAATCCGAACAAAGCTCGCTGTTTCAAATCGACAATTTAATTTTTTTAATATGTGAGCTTTATGTGGTCACTTAATGAGTTTGGACTTGCTAATGATGTTAACCTTTCCGATTATGATTATGGAAAGATAGATGTCGCATCAGTCGATGTTAACACTTGTTTTGATTCTCGCTTCGCGAACGTTTAGAATTGAATGTAAAAAAGTTTTTTGAGGTAAAACCAGACGAAAACTCAATTAAGAGAATGATTATGACGCATTCAGAGTTTTTACGACGTGTTTCACGTACTCACTTATTTTTTGATCACAAACGATGATTAAATTCTAATGCGTAAAATTTATGATTCGCTCGATTCGCAGTACTCAATCGATTGATTTTATCTTGAAAACCAAGCTTTTCTTTGAGTTAATAATAAGTTTTTCTGTGTGTATTTTAATGATCTCAGTTATTCTTATATTTACAATACACAATAACATGCATCTCTAAAAATCGAAACTCGATTATATTGTTCCCAGCTTGTGAAACATTCGAATTATTCTCGACGTTTTTCGATTGTACGTATTAGAAAGAAATGTGCGCTCAATGTATCGCAATGTGCTCAATTGAAGCACTCCACTCGACTTTCAAATTACTCAAGCTTTGATTTCAACATTCTGGAAAAAGCTGCGAAAATTTTGTGAGACTTTTTCGGCCTTAAGCGCATTATTCCGTCTCAGTTGATGTTTTCTTACCTTAACATTTTGATCAGCACCAATCGATTGAGAGAGTGGCACCAATAGGCAATTGAGTTATAACCCATAACTTTTACTTATTTTAGTAAAACTCAACAGACCGAAACTATCGCAACTCTTTTGATACTCAATGATTTGTATCTTAACCACCTAATTACTTGATCAACGAATTAATAAACTTTGTTTTATTTAGATTCAAAGATCTAAAAAGCTTGCTTTTAGCTTCAATGACTGATTATTCACTTAAATTAGTAAGAAATTTTTGTTGCCCAATTTACCAAAATAGCTTAAACGCTTAATTTTATTTTCATTTCTACATCACATTCAACTTAAATTTTTGATTCTCTTATTGTTTGACTTCTTATCTCTCATAAAATCATAAAATTCGAATTGAAAAGTTTTCAAAATTTTTCAAATTTCAAAATAAAGTTTTATGCTTATGCTTCTGTATTATTTTGCTCATGCTTATTTTTCGCATTTTTTATTGGCTTTTTATAGTTTATCACTCAATTTTCACCGAAAACGTTTTGTTTCAAACGAATCTCACCACCCACCGCTCGATAAAAGTTTTCCTTACACATCTCTGTTCCTCAATTAAAATGAAAATTAAAACCGAACAAATTTCAACAGAAGTGAACGACAAGTTCTGAACAGCATAAGTTACTTTAATTTCAGCTTTAAACGATTCGAGTTTTTAAATGAATTTAATTTCAGCTTATTACAGCCGAGATAACAACAATACGAATGTAGTCTCATTTTTACGAGACGCATGTTAAGTGCTTATTTCTTAAAAATTAACAATAATCTTATTGTTCAGCAAAGTCAACGTATTTTTTTTTTCCTGTCCTCTTCGCGCGAAGACAACTAATTGAAAAATGATGAATTGTATTTAGCTTGGCTTTCCACTTAAGGATTAGACGATGAAATTCATATGTTTAGACTACTCCATGGCTAGACGATTGGAGTAAATATATTATTTTATGTAAACAAATGTAAAGTTCTTCTTAATTTTTTTTGTCACGAGCAAGCTGCGAAGAATATGAAATTTTTCACACAAATATTTTAAAAACGAGCTTCAAATTCGTGTTCTTAGAATATGAAAAATTCTCTTGATTGTGAAAAGAATGGAAAATATTGAAAAACTTCAGTTATGAGTAAGATTAACAACAATTTGTTTTATTAAAAAATCAATTGGACACTGAACTGAAAAGTGAAAATAGAATAAAGTGATTTCATTCAAAGATTTCCTAAACTTGTTTAGTATCGTGAAACGAGTCAATCGGTTTCATCAAAACTAGAAAAATGGTTAATTCTGGCCGATTTATCATTTTAAATTTCTAAAGCTGAATAAAAATGGCAGCGATTAGAAAAATCTATGCGAATAATAATTGCAAAGCAGTTGTTGTCAACTCCAATAGATTAAAACGTAGAGTAAATTTATTTAAAGTTTGTCCACTTCGTCACACTAGCATATTACAAGAGGATTTATAGAATTTTGAAAAGGTTCACAGCTGCATGCTCAGTGATTTTTTAGAAAGTTATAAAAATGTAGAAATATTCGAAAACTCTAAATAACTCATAAAAGATTTATTCATAAAATGCTAAGGGCTAGCTTCACAGCTTCTAGTTTAAAAATTATTCACGTCAAATGATAGACGATTAGAGTATTACGGTTTATATCTGTGAAATTCGCGAGTCATCTTACACAAATATGAATGAAATTTATCTATTCGTAGCTTTGGTAAACTCCATTTTCACTCATACTGTAAGCATTTATAAAACAAAATTAATAAATATTTGGAAAAAAAATTATGAGAATTGTTGAATGTATAAAATTGGAGATCAAATGAGGTGTCAATCTTTTCAAATGAAAAAGTTAATAAGATCTTTAAAAAAGAAGTTCTTGTTTAAATACATTGGGCACTTGATCCAAATGCGAGGCATAATAAATTTTCGTGAAAGAAATTTGTTTATTTATTTCAAAATCACATCATTTGATCGTAAATTCCAAACTCAAGTTCCACAAACAAGATGAGATTAGCGAAAAAACCATTTGATATTCATCATTCTACTTCAATAATAAAATAAGTAGAAAAAGTTCGTTGTGTAAGCGCCTTTTTTGCTGAGAGTATGAATGAATGCAGCTAGCAACGCCCGCCAAAATACTTTTTTGAATCAATATAATGAGGAAAACATTTTCAGCGAGCAAAATAAGACGTAAAATTGATTATTTTTAGTTTTTTTTTTTCTTGTCTTTTCATTCATTTGTTGTTTGTTCAAAATGTTCTTTCAACAACCGAGAAACATTGCTTCAAAAGTAGGAAAATTCACTTTTAATAGAAAAACATCAAACAAACAATAAATTTGATTTAAAGCAACATTATTTTCACAAAAGTTTTTATATTTTTCCAAATGAATATGATTTTGCTTGCAATTAAATGCAAGAATCGAAGTTAAAAAGTTTACTAATGAAAATAACGAAACGAAATGTTTTCACGTTTCATTTTTAGATTTGAGAACTTGGTACAGAAGCGGTCACACGTTTTTTTAAACGCATCTGGTTAGATTGATTATTCAATTATTGAAACATCAAGACAAATTACGTTCACCGTGAAACTGATAAAATGATAAATTAGCGAAGCTTGAATAGTCAGAGCCTTTCTTACGGAATTTTCTCAAAATGACCATTAACTTTAAAGAATTGACATTTGTCAGTTGAAAATAAAATTTATGGCCGTTGTTTGTAGTCTATAGAAAGCGAGTGAAGCGCAGCTTTATTAGGTTTCCACAGTTCGTTAGTAATTTAACTTTTTACGCCGTGTGCAGATACTTTTTATAAAGCAACAGTTGTTTGGCCCTTCCTTAAGCCAACGGTTTATCAAGTAAGTAACAAGAGTCTTGTAATTAGCTAATTAACTTGGTTAAGCAAATGAATTTGGCGTAAAAGGTGAGATGCTTCGTGTATTTCAACTGTTAATTACGGCTAATAAGCAATAAATTTTATAGTAGCCATCTGCTTGCCATCGAAGAACATATGCTTGCCGTCAGCTTTTTGAACTAAATCAATCTTAATCATTATTAAATTCGCGAATATTTCTTTAAAATTCATACAAAAACCAATCGCAAATATCGTGCCGCAAATAAGTTTAATTGCATTGAACAGTAACGCGTTACGCTGCATAACTTCACGCTATGCACACAGAACTAATCACTCACAATTAATTTGATTTATTAGCTTTAAACAAACGCTATCCTAACAAGAATAAATGTTCAATTGTCTCGCTCTCTCTTCGCAAATCTTCGCTTTTCATTTTCGCAATTGCTGCAACTGAGAGAAAGTTTTCAAATAGGATATTCACGGTTAGTATATCTTCTTAAAAAAGTTTTCCCGAAATATGGCGAAAATGGAAGTGATACGCATCGAGAAGCAGCGCTTCTTTTAGACCGGATGCTCTCTTCATCAAATGCACTCTGCGATGCAATCAAGTTTAATATTTGCTTCAAAAATAATATCATAGTAACGTTACACTCTCGCAGGAATGTATTTCGCACGAAGCAGATACTCTAATTTTCTTGAGCAAAAAATTGCGAATACCGTGCAGACCATATTCGAATAATTAAGCATTCGTCGAGTGCTTTAGTCTCGCTCCGATTTCTGTATTAAGCATCGGTGATTTACTTTTTTCGATTTTGAAACTTAAAATTGAAAACAAACAAAATATTGATATGCCACAATTAGAAGTTCATTTTCATTTAAAGGGCAGATATTTTTAGCTCTCCTATCAAACTCAAGTGATCAGATAGAACTAAGACAATATTATGCCAAACTCTCTATCCTAATTTCAATGTCCTGCTGGCTGACAGCGTTTTCATTTTGTGCAAAGTGAAAAAATTTAATGCCGAAACAAGAGAAAAGGTTAATAGTCTCAATGTCAAAACTAAAAATAGGCAACGAACTGAGGCTCAAAATTTTTGCTTTAGAAGCTTTCATCTGTTTTAATTGAATTTCAAAATTTTAAAAACTCGATTATATTTCGAAAGTCAATTAATCTTTGTTGTGTCTGTTTCTATTCACAAAATGAACGAATCAAAAATCTCAACAGTTAAGCTTGCAATACATTGAAAACTTTTGTGAACTTTTGGTTTGAGCTTTCGCTTTATTGTTAGCAAAGCGATTCAATGCGCTCAAATGGCCAAATTTATGACTAAAGAATTATGATTATGAAAGCGAAAGAATAATTTGTTCGGTGGACACAGGCAAATAATGCTCCGAATCGTGTCTCGCATCAACAGACACGATAAATACAACTTTTAGTTAAGTCCATTCAACTGCTATTAACCGAAAATCATTTCGAACGCGATGGCAGTTAAATAATCGAAGGATTATTAGCGATGCACAAAGCAAGCAAAATTCGAAAGCGATTAAATGCAAAATTATGAATTTTTGCTGCAAAGCAGAGAGGAAATGGATGCAATTACTTCGAGAGCGTGCATCGCCAGGAGCAAAAAAGCGAAGCGCTGCTCGAGGCGAAAAACAAAGGAGGATGTCTCAATACGCGACGAATTTGTTTCGACAAACGTTTGAGCGACCAAAATGAGCGCAAGCCGTGTGCCGATACGCACTACACTCCTTTTGACACATCGCGAAATACGTGGGAAAAAGTTCGTATGAATGAAATGCTCGTACGCTGTTTTCTTCAGTCCTTCTTAAAGTTAGCAGACGCGAAAAAGCAACACCTGCCACATGTCCAGGAATTACTCTACTCTCTTTGTGATTGACTCCGCCTGTCAAACTTGGCTAAAAAATAAATTTCGCAGTTGAATGCGCTTGCATTCGATCACTTGTGTTTGAATCAAGCAGAAAGTGATCACCACTACTGAACTAATGGACTAGTTGAGGAGCGATCTTGATAGAGCCGGTGATGAGAAACAGTCCTACGGCTACTTCGGTATTCGAAAGGCGAGCGTTTGCACGCATCGCGTTAAACAAAGAAATATGAAATTTCATGAAAGCAATTTCTCGGTCGAAATGCCACGAATCAGCAATTGAAAGGCGAATCAACGAAAACTTATTACAAGAATGAAAATGTGTTTGATGCATCGCAGTTGTGTTCGCGAGCAGTGAAGCTTCGATAAGCATCATTCACCAGTAGTAAAATTGTATGAATTGAGTTACGCTTCACTGTTGTGTTGTGCTTCTCCTCTTATTGCAGAGGAAATTATTTTACACAAATTCACTCTGTAGAAATGAAAGTGAACGAAAAAATTGCATTCGATATAAATTTTTTTTTTAAAGAAAGGCGCACAGAAATCAGTTCGCAGCTTAATGCTTGGATTAATTTCTCGATTTCTTCTGCTTCTGTTTACTACAATTAATTTTGCTTAGATATTGCTTTTAGCTACACAGTGTGTTCATAGCCTATAAAGTCGCTACTGTCGCAATTATTTCAACAGTATTTGCTTATCTAACGCACCACTAGTCTCGAACTGGAATCACACTGTCTTTTATGAAATTCTTTTTTTGATCTCAACACTTCGAAACGAACTTTCTCTCTCTGTTTCGACTGCAGAAAGCATTTTCATTTCTCCATTAATTATAAAGACGAACGAAGATTTATGATAGAGCATCATAAGTGACAAAAAAGAAGTGGTCGACTATAATTTTGAGAAAACTGGTGAAATGCTAGCTTTGAATGCCGGCTCTTTCTGCTGGTTGCAATACGTCGAGAGGCGACTGAAAACGATCGAGTCTGGGAGCGAAGGAGAGAGCGAGGCAATAAGCGTTCAATGGGAGCCAAAAAGGACAAGCATTAGGCTGCCCGATTGTGAACGCGCATCACTTTGTTTGCGCCCTGTTTTAAAAAAGTGCCCGTTTTTTCTCTCTTCGCGTTTCGCAAGTTTCCGCTCGCAAAAGAGTGATTTTGAAAGGGGCGAACAGCGAACAGTGAGAGATTGCAGATCTCGCCGTATATGTTTTAAGTTCTCGCTTTTTCAAAACCGTCTGACGAGTGTTTTATACAACTTGATAATTATGCAAGTTTTGAAAGAGAGAAAAGCTAAGAAGGCTCGTTTTCTTATAATTTGTATCTGAGAGGAAATCGTTGCGCAAAAACGCTCGCTTCTATTGCTCGAGGCTTTCTTTTAATTGTGGCATATATATCGGTCAGTTGCTTAACAATGAGCATCCTCGCTAGACTTGCTAGATGAACTCTGTACTTTCTTCGCTTGTTTTGATCACTTTCAAAAATGGTCTCATTGTTTGAAATGCATTCAGACTTTAAATAGCTTTAGAAGTGAGCGAAAATTTGTTCACACATTTTCAGCGCTCAAATCTGTAAAGCAATTGCATCGCTGTGATTGAGACAATCAAAGCTATTGTCGACAAATTTTTGACAGATTTGAGCGCCTTTGTGATGTTATTAAGTAATTGCCGCGCTCAGTCACTTCTGACACGCACATATCCTCTGTAAATGTCGCTCTGCTTAGGGAACGATGAAATCTTAGCGAAAAAAGTCCGGAAACCAAATCAACAGATGTATCGAAGAGAGAAAAGATGAATGGGACAAAACTTTATGACTCGTATTCGTAACATATTCTCACCTTCTGTGAGATGAGAGCAACCGTTTTGCAACTTATGCAAAAGTATAGGAAAATGTTTTTTAAACTTTATAAAGTGCACGAGAGTGTCACAAATGCTTTCATACATTTTGCGATTGCGAGATGCTCAGATTAATGAATGATATGCACCAACCATCGGAAATGCCATTAGACAGATGCTACTACTCTTCACTCAAAATGCACGACTTGTTCTTTCGCGCTTCAATTTAAAATCTATCTACTTTCGGGCTATTTATAAGGCGGCTATCGTTTAACGCGAAATCTCTGAAAATGTCGCTCATTCATTCAAAGCGAACGTGTGCGTCGTAATTCAGAATGGAGCTCACGTCGGAAGCTTTTACGTCAATACACTTCGTATAAATCCAAGTTTTACAAACTTTCATTCAACAAAAAGTATGCAATGAAAAAGTTTTTAGGGCTGAAGCAAAGCCTAGAGAAGAGGCAATTTTCGGCAAAAGCTTCTTCCTTCTTCTCCGAGAGAAACTAATTTTGTTTTAATTATAACTTTCAAAATTGATGCTTTTCATTTCCACATTAAGTGAAAGTAATTTGAAGTCAACTTCCAAACGATTGAATCTTAACTAAAATTTGGGCGAAGTTTTCGAGTTTTTCGACGAATATCAGCCTACTTTGGATTTCTTTACTTTTCTCACAGTTTTAGAAAACGAAAAAGCAATCGCAGCCACACTTAATTGGAAAAATAATGTCTCGCTATTTTTCCGATGTGTTTAAGATCTCAATGCGAAATGCGAATGCAATACGATCGCAATGCCAGCGGTCACTTGCAAAGTAATCGACACTCTCGGGTTGTGCTGTATATTTATGACCCGATGGCAAAGACTCTTCCCTCGACTCTGCAGAGAGCGGAACGTAATTTACGAAGGAAGAGGACCGTGACGAGTGCTTTTCGTGAGAAATGCAAAAGAAAAGACGACGAATATTGCTTTTCCTTCAAGACAGCGCTTGTCTTTCGCTGCTTTTTTAAAAAACGCTTTCGATGACCACAGAAAGACAGAAACCACAACTCAACAATATCGTAACTGCCACTCACCTCTTTCTTCAATCAGTCCGTGTGCGCGACTACATTGAGCACAGCAAAAGAGTAAAAGTGTCAAAAGCACGCCGTTTAAATTGAAAGCACACATCGCTTAAATCGTGATCGTGATTAGTGTTCAACAAATACGAATTCGCATTATATCAATGCGAAGTAAAAGTTGAGCTTGTTTTCAAGTAAAAAACAATAGCTTGAAACGAAAAGAAACAACTTTTCTGGAGAAGTAAAGCGAGCGTTCTTTGCAACCGCAGAACTTTCTTTGCATTCGTGCGCAATGCGCCTTAAAAACTTTCTCACACTTTCTTGCTTTTCGGGCGTTCACTAAAACGCCATTCGGTCTTTTCACATTCCCTCACTCACCATTCGGTCTTTACCATTCTTCGCTCGCTCTGCCATTCTGTCGTTCTCGTCGTCTTTACGGCAACACACATAAGTTAGAAATCAACTTTTTCATTTTCTTTTAGCTTCTTATTTTCACTCGCGACATTTTTAATCTACTGTCGTAAAAAATATTTACAATTGGCTAAGCCGATGAGGTTTAAATTTTTTTCTCGCTTGTTTTCAATTCTTTTTGATTATACGATTTTTTTTCACCAAAAGCGAACAGAGTGAAATCAAATTGAAAAGAATCAAATTTTTTAAGAATTAGCTTTAATCAAATTCAATTTAAAAATAAATGCCATTTACGATTTTAATTGCGAGAATATTTCAAATGTGCATCCATTTGCTTCGTATAATTTCAAGTTATCTCTTCATCATTCAAACAAATGATCTTTTAGATATGAAAAGATAATTTGTAAAATATTTTTTGCTCGAAAATAGCCTCAATTTGGCGGTTTTTAAATTTTGTTATGCCTTTCTCAAAGTTCGACTTTTTTGCGGAAAATTTCGATTGCCCTTCGTCATGGAGCTCGACATACCAAGCAATTTATTCACATAAAGCCTACCCTTCAATTACACACAATGTTCTTGCATAACTTGTTGGTTCATCAAAATTTTTGTTTACGGCGAATTCTTACTCAAAGTATCGTGATGCTGCAATAAATAAAATTTTAATGCGAAGCGAAAAGAGCTCAAATATTTGTTATCTGATGAGTGTCGATAAATTTCCAGTGAATAGTAAACATGAAATTCATTTTAATCATACGTTTTAAATTAACACGTTTTGGCTACAGAAGTATGCGGAAAGATGATCTTAAGCAGCAAATTTTTATATTTAGATTCAAATATTATATCTTGCAATGTATTGCAAAGTGTAACCATATTTAAATAACAAATTAGTCTTTTTGATAAAATGAGTGAACGAGTTTGGCTCCATTGAGCAAAAAAAAAATAAAATAAAATAAAAAAAATAAATCCAATCCACCATTTGAAATAAAACATAAAGAGGAGAATTTTTTATGAATCAAACAAAATGAACCGATAAATTAATTAAGCTATTTCGTTTAATGTAAATATCATTTACACAGCTTGCTTCCGTTTTCATTAAAGTTATCTCAGGGATGGTTGATTAGGATAGAGTATACCACT
>NCKU01001137.1:0-12436 GCA_003675995.1 Dinothrombium tinctorium | reverse complement strand
AAAAAAAAAAAAAAAATAAAATAAAATAAAAAAAAAATAAATCCAATCCACCATTTGAAATAAAACATAAAGAGGAGAATTTTTTATGAATCAAACAAAATGAGCCGATAAATTAATTAAGCTATTTCGTTTAATATAAATATCATTTACACAGCTTGCTTCCGTTTTCATTAAAGTTATCTCAGGGATGGTTGATTAGGATAGAGTATACCACTTTGATGTGATGATAGTAAAAACTTAAAACAGATATTTAAACGGCACAATCTACATTATGGATTCAAGCTGAATGAATTTCGATTGATTCACTTAAAAATATGATGTAGACAACGCGATTAGAAGTGCGCAACCACTTGTTATGGTTCAATTTTTGCAGATCTTCATTTTTAATATTTAGCAATTATATTTTGAGCTTTTATTATTATTATTTTTTTTTATAAACAATTCGCACATCAATGATGCTAGTGCTAGGTTTTGGGATGGGAAGGTGGCAAATTCTATGCAAAAATGTAAAATTTTTTAAAAAAAGAGCGTGAGAAAGTGAATGAGAAGTAGCTAATGAGAATTTTTGAGAGCGAAGACTGGATTCTGAAAACGCGCCTTCAAATAAAATACATTTTCAATGTGAAGAAATTTTGCGAGTGTCTATGTACAACTTAACTGATGTATTGATACAAATGTCAAAAAGATTAGTCGCACTTTTTTACTTTTAATGAGTTCACACGATGTTCACATTTTTTTTTTATAATAAGAAAAAATACAAAGAGCGTACTATTTAAAACCGAGTTTGGGAATCGGATAGTGAGACGTGGATAATTTTTATTTAAGAAAGAAGTTTCTTTCAAAACTTGCATTTGTCCTCTCATCGTTAAATTATCAATTATTTATCGCAATTTGAAACAGACATAAAAATAAACTGAATTTAGTTCACATTTACGATACGAATTGGTTTCAATAATTTGATTTAATTCAATATCGCGATTTGCTTTCCTATTATCACTAATGAAATCATGCTTTGAATGTTCACAGAGTCACTTCACAAAACCAGCCCTTTTTTTACTTTAGAAATATAAAGATTAGGACAAATTAATTGGCCAACTTACCAAGAGACAAGTATACGATTCTAAATGGTAGAGATGGGCTATTAATTCGTTCGAAGCTGTTTTTCACACGCTTTAATTAATTTGATTTTGATATCTTTTGAACTTGGCATATAGTTCCTTCACAAGGAGTTGTTATTTAGTTTCAAATCAACGAATTTGATAAATTAATAAAAGTCTAATGAAAAGCAAATAAATGAAAATAAGATACAACAAGAGCTTGTGATTTTAATTATTGAACAAAATTCAACGATACATAAAAAACTATGTAATTGCTTTGCTATTACTTGATAAAAAGGGTAGCTTTATACCCTCTTTAGTTTCGAAAAAAGTGTACGAAAGCACGATCGTATTAACATTTTCCAGCCTCGGATCTGTGGCATATTCAGGATCCAAATAGAAAAACACAGGCATATCGACCTAAAAGTATAAAAAGTTGAGAACTGTTCTAGAAATAACTTTTATACTTCTTCATTTGGATTCAAACGTTGCTCCTCAAAGCAAAAACATTGAATTTTGTGCAAATACTGCCCGGCTTCAAACGGAATAACATTATAAGTGGCAACTCCGATGATAGGCGATTGAAGAGGATTTCTCGCCGTGTAAAACGCGAGAACTGTTTCGCCGACAGGCACCTTAAGAAGTGAAATTTGACGTAAATTGAAATAGAAAGCTGCGCGAGTGTGAAACTTACTTTCACTTCAATCTGAGTGGGTTTGAAATTCCAGGCTAATTGCGAACTCACGTCGGCCGAGAAGCGAACTGTTATCAAACGATCTTTGACCGGCTGCATTTTGGCCACTTTGTCTTCGTCCGCGTCGAGCGTTGCCCGGCCGCCTTTTCCGGTCGATTGACAATATATTCTATACAATGGCACAGCGGCGTAACTTACGGCGAACGTGAATATTGCGAACGCGGTTCCATATAAAGCCAAATCTCGGTTGCGGTTTCTTTTGCGTTCAGACTGCGAAAAGCAGCGAAAAAGCACGGCGTTCGTCGGCTTTCGAGTGCAAACAATGAGCGCATTATCTTTGATCGCATTCAAACAATGGAGAGTACGAAAATGAGTTCGACTCGAAAACGAGTGATTTAACGCTCGAAAAGATGATAAATTCGCTGTTTTCAAACAAATTGTAAATGAAAGCAAACACATGTTTGCCGAGAAATAGCGCGCGTCTATTTACACGACTGTTTGATGTCAATTTTGCAACAATCGTCAAACAAAACGCTGTCAACAGTTTGTGATTTGCGAAACAAACGTTTGAATTGAAAAGCCGCAAAGAGCGCGAAGTTAAAGAGTTGCGATGGACGACGACGACGACGACAAGCGAATGTCCACCAGTTTTTCGGCGATTCACGTTCAAAAAATGAAACTCGAGAAATTGATGCAGAACATTGTAAGCGCTGTTTTTTGTTTGCGTTCTCGAATTGTAATTAATTTGAAACGTTTGTCCATTGTTTAAAAGGATAAAGAAGTCGAGATTCCCGAAAGGGTGCAGGAGAGAAAGTTTCCCGAGCCTCCCGATTTCATACGCAACATAATGGGTGAGTTTACAGAACCTCAGCGATTCGCTTTTTAATCTGCCCGTTTTATTAAATTTCGCTTTTTTCGAATCATTTGAATTGTAGGTTCGAGTGCGGGAGCGGGAAGCGGTGAATTTCACGTTTACAGGCATTTGAGAAGGAAGGAATTCGCGAGACAACGATTCATCGAAGAACAAGCAAAAAAGGTGCAGTTTTAACTTTATCATTTCCATTTTATCTTTAAAGTGTTTAATAGTGAGTCAAATTTTCGGAAGCAAACAAAATTCACTTCGTTTTTATTTATTATCGCTTAAAATGTATAAAAATATCTTTTTAGAATTCTTTAATTTCACTCATGAAATTTTCATTGCGAGTTTATCAAAATTCAATCAATTTCTTGTTTTCTCTGTATTTTCTGTCAACAGAATTTGGCAACACATTTTGTTCAAATTGCAGATTAAAAAACCTTCTTTATTCGTAGGAAGAATTGGATGTGAAATATAGGCAAAAGCTTGAAGAAAATATGAAGATTGCTGAAGAAAAGACAGCAAAGAAAAGAGCGAAAAGACTGAAAAAGAAGGCTCGTAAAAAAATAAGAGAAAAGAATGGAGCTGCTGTGGGCACAAAGAAGAGTGTCGATGAGACTAGTGAAGAAGAAGATGAATCTGATAGTGAAAAACCAAAAGAAGAAAGTGAAGAACATAAGGCTGTCTCGATTAAAAATGAAAATGATAATGAAAATGAGCAAACTGAAAGTAATGAAAATAAAGTTAATGAAAACAAAAGTTCGCATTCAGAAAATGAGAAAGAAATTGAGAATAAAAATGAATGATGAAACAAACAGTTTTTTGCTTTTTGTTTTCGCGCGTTTCGCGTTCGATTCGAGTGCAGCCGAAATGCGGCTAGACGTCATATTCGAGCGCTGCTGGCGTCGAGAGCGTTTGCGTTTCGATGATTCGACAGTCAAATCGAATTACAGCAGACGGCAAATTAATGCCGATTTATCTACTAATGATTGGTCGACTTTGGGGACTTTGCCGTCATTCTAATGTGGCGCACATGAGATATGCTCTCATTCACTGTTCGCCTGGTCGTGTGTGGTCGGCGCTTTGAAACGCACCTTGTTTAAAATGCGAGAACACACTGCTTATTTGTGGCAATAAGTTTTTATGCTTGTTGACACTTCAAACTTTTCCTCATTAATTTAACGAGATCATGACCAACAAAGAGCAGTCGGTGTTCAAATTTCTGGAAAATCTCGTGATGAAGTGATGTAGTACTATGTAACTTCATCCGAAACTTACCTGGTCATCTCATTGTTACCTCTATTCTGTTTTTATTTGAATTTGTCGCACACCGAAAATATGACAACAATAGGGCTTGACAATCTCCAAGTACCCATTTGTAAGAATTACAGACTGTTCAGAAAGTAAGAAATCACTTTTTTGAATATTTCGCAAAATAGTTTAAAACGTTTAGTTTCGAATTGTGCGCGCTTTGTGCAGTAGTGAAAAAAGCAGCAACTTCGCCATTTTTAGAGGATTGCAGCTTGTGAGTGACATCGTTTCCCCTTTATATCACGTCTGATCGTTTTCTTTCGTTCTTTTTTTCTTTTTTTATCCTGTGCATTCAATTTTTAGCTTTCTGTTTTCGCGAGTTTCGCGTTTTGCTCTCGATTCGAGCGCAGCCGAAACACAGCTCGACGCCGCATCAAGCGCTGCTGTCGTTAAGCATTCGCTGCGTTTAAATCGTAGCAGTTTTCTGATTTTCGAAAAAAATGTTTTTTGACAGCAATCAAGGAACGAATGCTATGCGTTCTCAATTAGAGGTGAGCAGTGCACAACCCGCGAAACGAATCACTTAATTTCGTGCGCCGATTGCCTCTTTATCAATTCACAATTGTAACCCTGCATACGCACCCGTTTATGCCAACTTGTTTAAACTTTAAAGTCACCTTTCTGTTGCGAATGTTAATTGATAAAGAAGTAAACTAATCACGAAAGGTTACCATTTCTGTCGGTGTGTATAATTCTGTTTAACGCCAAAAATGTCTCTTAATTCGCAGACAATGAAACGAACACATGTTGCATTCACTCATCGTTTGCGGAAATCTTTGTATTGCTCGCCAAACGCCAAACATTTGACCGACATTTCGTCTCTTCCTTTAACCGAAGTCAGCGTTGATTTGATCGAAAAAGCTGTGAAAAGACGCACTGAAAATGGTTTAAAAGTGTTCGATACTGACTATGCCTCGCGAGTATCGCGTAAAGCGTGTGTTTCTCCGTGCAGTTTAATGATCGCATTGATTTACGTCGAAAGAATCAAATTGAAAGATCCCGAATATTTACGTAAAGTATCTCCGTGTGATCTATTTCTTGTCTCTTTGGTAAGTGTGTTATCAATAATCCATTTAAATCAATCTAATTATTTACTGTTTGACAGATGGTTGCTTCCAAATATTTGTTTGATGACGGTGAGGAGGAAGAGGTTTTGAACGAAGAATGGGCCGATTTCGGAAACACTGATCTTAAGGCACTCAACAAACTTGAAGCAGAGTTTCTCAACGCAATCGATTGGGATTTGTTTGTGGATCCAACTCTATTTTTTCAATGGCTGTCACTCATTGAAGTTTTAGTGGTGAAAAATGAATGTAGAAAACGCTGCTGGAATGGATTGAGTTATAGTGAAGTTTTAACTTTGCTCGACAATGCTTCAATTTTGGAGAACTTAAAGTCAGAATTAACGGAATATTTTGTTAAAGTAATGGTTATCACTTCTCTGACCTATACAGCACTTATCTTTAGCATTGTCGGGTGTGTAGCTGCGAGAATAACATTGCAAGACTTTCTCGTCAATCATTTGTTCCTCGACAAAACATCGGTTCGAAATCAGACTTCGTTCGTTGACACGATTGGCAGTGATATGATCCTAGAAAAACCACTTCTGTTCTCTGATTACTCCTCTGACCATTCATCTGATAGAGAAGTGTCTTATTTGTCTGTTTCGAAAATTTCGAAAAAAGACTTCGATTATAAAGTACAAACTGAAAGGAAAGGGATTTCCGCACTAACTCCCGATTTTTCATGTCCGCATGTTATGATTAGGTACATTTAAATGAGAATTGATTTATTACGAATAAATATGAGTATCTTTATGCAAAGTGTTGTAGCGCAGTCTTGACTCTATCGAAAAGTGTGGTATCTGTTGTTGTTAACAGCTGCTGTAACTTCTTTTGTACTCCCAACTCTTTCAGACGCATCTGCCTATCAATAGCCCCGTCCTCTTCATTCCAAATAAGATTTGATATACAAAATATTGCTGCTATTTGCAGTTTGACATTATTATTTGACATGAAATCGATAAGTTTGAGAAGTAATTCCTCATTTGACATAATAAAGTCTTTCGCTGTTTCTCCATCGGCGATGTTTGCCAGAATACATAGAGCTTGTTCTTTTACTTCACATGAATTGTCACCATCAAGAATCATTGTGACTGCTTGCATCATCTGCTTGCCATGAAGACCCATAATATGGTCAATGTGCTTTGAAAAAATAGAGTACAAAATATTTAATAGTTTTCTTATTTATTCGCTCAATTAAATATTCATTATTGTTATAATTGCAATTTAAGCAACTTACTGGTTTGTTTGACAATAAATTTCTTATTAATCCCAATGTTTTCAATACGATGTTAGAATCAGAGTCTTCGAGAAGTCGAAAAATTTGATCAGTTCCAAGTGATGATAATATTTGCAATTTAACGTTTTGATCTGTCTGAAAAGTCATGTTCATTAACGCCCAAACACCATTTAATCTTAGAGCAGGTTCTTCTCTTTTCGTCAATCCACACAATAAATCTACAGCAGTTCGGTCCAGAAAATGCTAAGCAAACCATGATAACGGATTTTAAGCCAAATAAAGTGAACTGACCTGTTTTGTTGGAGAAAATTCGAGCAAAAGATTGCATAGAGTGCTTGAAGCAACTGTAAGAACGTCATCTGGAGCATTATGTAATAAATTGCGCAAAGGAATCCAAACAGCATGATCTTGAAATGTTGTTCTCAACTGTTGCACAGAACGCGAGAGACTGTGAAGACATCGCAATGCTGCTAACCGCGTTTTGTTATTATTTTCCGAAAGACCATTCACAATGTGTTCCATTAACATGTCAGTCTCAATAATTTTCTTTCGTATCTCTTCATCGTTAGCACCCAATGAAGCAAATGCTTTGAAAGCGGATTGTTTCATTTCTTGAGAAAGTTCTTGTTCTAATTTACGAGCTGTTGTTGACGTTAGATTACCACTTAAATTCATGCTTTCGCCTAAGTGGTACTCTGGAGATAAATTGGAACTACTTGACGATGTATTAGATGGCTGCCACTTGAAAAAATCAGCCAAGGATAAAATAACATGATCACATATGCTGGCCGTTTTTTGAAGTTCAGTATCAATTTCGGTCAAATAAGCTAAGATGTCAGCAGCCATACAGCGAAATCCTGGTTCTATTTCCTTGGTACACATTCGGCAAAGTGTTGGAAGTGTTTGGTAAACAATTCGTCTATCTTCTGAATTGAGAGCTCCTGCTCTGTACAAATAGGTCATACATCTTGCAGCCGCTAATTGCATAGCAAAAGTTTTATCTTGACACATCATTTGTTCTAAAATGTCCGGCATTGATTTACCATTGCAAACTGTGTTCGTAACAACAGTGGAAACTATTTCATTCTGGTAACAAATCTGAGATATTAGATACAGAGCAGGGAGTTGAACTTTGTACACGGGCGAAAGTAAAAGATTTGCCGCAATTTCTACCACACCATAATTACACAAAGAACTTTGGTGCTCTGAAGTCTGGCACGAGTGTGCCAATATGTTAACTACGCATTCTTGATTCGACCAATTGTTACTGTTTCTAACAAAATTAAGCAAAGTGTGAATCAAAGGCGCTCCATTATTCTCGTCATAAACCAAATTAACGGGAGCAATGCTTGACATGAAAATTGTTCGTAAAGCTCTCAAACAAATGTTAATTACGTTCGGACTGTTGCGAAAATGGCTCTCAGTTAAAACTTTGATCAACACGGGAACGGTGCCTGCTTCTAAAACCGCTTTCATATGCGACTCCGTTCCTTTTGTCAAACTGCAAATCGTGGCGCCGATCTCATAGACGAGTTGATCATTGCTCGTTTCGGACATCAAAAGCAAAAGGCGAGGCAAAACAGCCATTTCGATGATGTTTTGCTTCTGCTTGTTGCTGCCAATAACCAAATTTTTGATGCATCTGCAAAAGGCATTGATTTAAAAGAGCGAAGGAAGAAAAAAAAATGCAAAAGACATACGGCACCGCTTTCATCCATTTCTGCTCCTCGTCTGCGAATATAAGTGCGACATACTCATCTCTTTCGTTGCCCTTTAATACGAACACAATGAGATCGCAATGAATGCGAACGCATCGAATCACTTACTGTCGAATACTGTTCATACAAAGGATACATGGCTTGAAATCGAACGCGATTCGACTGAGTTTAAATCCTTTCAATGATTGAAAGTTTCGATCAAAACAATGTTTGCTTTCGCCGCTGACAATGAGGAGCGTCGCTAAGCTGCGGCGATCACAGTTTCGACACTTGAACAACCGACGTTATCACTAACAGCGATGCCGTCGCTGTACTCGAATATTAAGTATTATGTGAAAAAGCAAAAGAAGAAAGCGAAAGAAATCTCAAAATTCGAATTATTTTAATTTTTTGACCTTAGCCTAATCCCATAGCGAATGTAATGTGAAATTTCCCCTTCAAATCACAATATTTCGAAGAGCAATAATTTAACCACAGGCGTTAACAAAAATATTTGCACAAGTTAGTTTACGGTACACTTGCTGCCAATGTATTAATTATCAATCAATCAATCAATCAAAACTTTATTTTTCACTATTTCAATTAAATATTTTTTAGTTCACGACTGTAATTTTGGAATTCGAGTAATCGGCAACAGATGGCAGGAACTGCACCGTAAATTGACTTGTGCAAATACTTTTGTCAATGCCTGTGTCAATGCGCTTACAAATTGCGAATAATAAACGCAATCGAAATAAAAAAAAATCTTCCGTAATCCGTAATCTTAAGAAATTGGTTCTGATGAACCGATAATTGAATATCTGTGAAATCTTCCGATTAAGCCGATGTGTGGAGTCATGTTAATTAAATTATTATAATTTTAAAATACGGCCAGCAATGCATTAAAATAAATCTGTTTCATTTAGCCACGTACCACATTTGGCGTTTGATAAATACATATAAATACAAATAAAATTATAAAACAATTTTTTACTTTTAATACTTTTTCCAACATATTTTGATTGGAAACTTTCTATTAAAAAAGAAAAAACCACTTTCCTTTGGCGCAAAAGCAACGAAACTACAATCATGGGAATCAAGGCTTGACTATCAAAGATTAGATCCTCTCACAGGAATCAACTCGATGGAAATCAATTACTCGTTAAAAGAATCGCTATCGATTGTGAATGAGGTTAGAATATTAACTCTGTGCTTGAGCTTTGCGGCAAGATTTCAATAGCAAACACTTCTAAATTGGTCAAAAATTCATTTATTTTAAAATGAAATAATAGAGAAACTCTTAATGATACAATTTTCGCGATGCTGCAGTCAAATGACACCACTATTCGTCCATTTTCTTCTTTTTCTTCTTCTTCTTTTCCGGAGACATTGAAGTTGTCGGTTCTTCGGTCGGCGCGGCGTCTTCTACTTCTTCTACCTTACGCTTTTTCGCGGATGTCTCAAGCGTTGAATCTGCTGCGGGTTTATATTGATGCAACTTTGACTTATGCTCGAACTTTTCAAATTTAGGTTTCTTTTTTCCAGATCCGGAAATTTTTCTCATAGTTCCTTCTTCTAGCATTTTGAGTCTGCTTTCTAATTTGGCTCTGTGCTCCAATCCAAGTTCATTTCCTGTGCTTTCTCCGAGAGCATCAACCCTGCATGCAAGCGATGCTTTTGATGCAAGCATTCTTGACATTTTTCCTTTAAGTTTGCTGTTGCTTTGACCAATGAGCTGAGCGTGATAGATTAAACCATATTTTGGAGTATCATGTTTAGTTTTCAAAGCGCGAAATAATGCTTTTTCGGCACCCAAAATCTGTACGGTTGATGCCGGATGTTTCGCCAAGTTAAGGAGTGATCCCGCGCGAGAAATTAAACGAGCTCCAACAAGCTCACCAACTAAGATCGTTAAATTTGGAGCAATAGCCATCATTCTGTTTTTCAAATATTCAAACAATTGAAGTCGATATTCCTGTAAATCAAGTACATTTCGGCATAGATGCTCAATATTTAACATGTCTTCTTCTGCTATTTCTGTTCCCATTGAGAGTTCAGCCATTTCTTTCACCTGAGCTTCGATATCCTCAGGTAAAATTTCAGATAAATCTGTTTTTGAAGCGTTTTCTCTCATTCCTAAAAAATTATCTGGTTTAAAAAAGTATAAAATGTAAAAAGATTTATTTACCCATCTTAAGAACTGTAAGAATATAACTTGTATTATCTGTGACAATTTTAGACAATTCAGGGAAATGCCATCCATACCATTCCTTGCATCTCATGACATAGTTGTTCAATTCTTTGTCCAAATCGTCCAACAACGCTGATGGAAGTTAATTATTTGAAATTAAAAATAGAAAAAAATTGAAATGCGGAACTTACAAACTGCTTGAATAATCATTGTGTCCACTTTTTCTGGACTGAACTTGAGTTTAAACCTACCGATTCTGAATTGGCAGAGAAAACAACTTCAGTTAAAATTATATGATAAAAATCGTAATTTTGATAATAATTAGCGAACTAATATCAGTGGTAGTGACGAGTAAAATCATTTAAATCAAATTCAAAATGTATCATCATCAAAAAGGTGAAAGGCAACTTGTGAAAACTTACCCGTGTGAAAGAGCCAATTGCATATTACTCTCGTCTTGAGGGTTCCAATTTGGAATGAGACTACTGATTTGCGAGCGAATACATGACATTAAATCTTGCACGGCAGAAGTGGAAACACAATTGATGTTAAGTTTTTCTTTAATAGCAGTTCCAAGTTTGGGGTCGGCGACCGCAAGCAATTCGTCGTCCAAATTCACTTTGCCTAAGGTTTTCTTCAATTGTTTGCTAATCTTTCCTTTAAGCAATGAAGTGACCGAATTGACTGCCTCTGCGGTGTCGTCAAATTTCTCGAAATGCTCGAAATGAAGCAATTTATTCGCTTTCTTCGGATTCTCGAATAGCTTGAAAAGCTCATCGCTTTGCTGCAGTTTCTTGTCGTCTAAGAGCTGCGAACACGAATCGATTAGAATCGAGCGGTGAAAATCAAAGCGAGAGAAGCTGACAAACCTTAAAAACAGCGAAACCAGAGGCAGTTTCGAAAAGAACGAACATTTCGCACGCTTTACAGTAAAAAGAGCGAAACTTGAAACGAACGAAAACACGTGTTTCCGACGCCTGCGAACGCTGCGAACGGTACGCCGATTTTCGGCGCGAAGCGTTAAACGGCTCGCGTTTTACAAATAGCTGTGAATTTGTTTTCGAGCCGCGATTAAATCGCTAACATTGCAATTTTGAATTCGACCGCAAGTCGAAGAATCCGAGAATGTCACTAATTTCGATTCGCGAACTCCGCAAAATAATTCACCCCCACTACATTCTCAATCTACTGCTCGCCTCGTCTTACGTTGTGTTGAAAACTGTTCGCCCGTTATGTTCATTCGCATTCGGCAATTGCACTCTCGATCACGTCGGTTGCAAATTCGCTTTTATCGCATTTTATCACTTTTTCTTTTTTTTAACAGCGAGAATTGGAAATCATGGTTTACACCGCCATCGTTGTCATTTTTAGAACTCGAAAACAAGGTTAGCTTGTTTACAAATTCACACTCAAGTGATCCCTGCAATGATCCGTTTGATTGCAGGTGCCGTGAATTTGCTTCCTTACTTCGAGACCGCCTGTATGTTGGCCAAGATGGGAAACGTCGTTTTATACTTTTATTCCGATCCCGTATTCGGAGTTGTTTTTATAGTTTGTTGTTTATGTAAGTTCTCTTGAATTAGCATTGATTTACAACTTACTTAAAATTACAGTTCACTTACTTTTGATTCCTGAACCATCTTATAAAGGACCGGAAAACATTAGTTATTTGAGAAGTGCTGATTTCGAGCAAGAAATCGAAAAAGATAAGAAGGTTGTGTGGATTATTGAAATGTATGCTCCCTGGAATCCTTCTTGTATCGATTTTGCATCCACTTTTTCTGAACTGTCTGCAACGTAAATACCTTGTGTTTCATCAACAAACATTACAAAAAAATTATATTTCAGTTACGCATTGCCAAATTTGAAATTTGGAAAAGTTGATTTATCGAGAAGTCCAGAAATAGGCACTAAATTTAAAATTAATACATCTCCTTTAACTAAACAATTACCAACTTTAATATCATTTGTTGACGGCAAAGAAAAAGAAAGAAGGCCTTTGGTTGCACCAAATGGCAAAGTTATACCATTTTCATTTACTTTTGTAAGTATTTTAACTATTGATACTCAATTTATCTTTAATTTGTTAGGAAAATATCGTTTCCACATTTGATCTTAACAACATTCACAAAGATTGCAAACAGAGGTCTCAGTCGAAAGAGAATTCAAAGGGTCATCAGAAAAGTGAATGATTTATGTACTTAGATGTAGTTTCTGCACATAGGCATTTAATTTAAATAATTTTGACAAGAAATTTTTAGATCACCAACTAGATTATATACATTTCAC
>NCKU01001136.1:0-28669 GCA_003675995.1 Dinothrombium tinctorium | reverse complement strand
CTTATCACCTGTCATTTTGTGAAAGAATCAGAATAGCTTTGAATAAAATTTTTACTATTGGCTTTTGACAAAAAATTCCTCAAATAAAATGTTTAATGTAAATCATAGCAAAATTCTGGCAAAAGATTATCTTTGATCAATAACGAAATGGATGCTCCTAGCAATTACATTCACTTGGTTGAGATTCTTTTTCGGGAATGCGACATGAATGCATTCACTTATTCGTGAAAGTTTCATGAATTCCGCATTCACATTCACTTATGATTCATTTTCACAACACTAGTCTATAGTCGAATTGTATTTATGAGTATTTAACTCAATAATTGTGCCTGCTTCCGTTTCTCTAGCTTCCATAACCAAGCACCGCGCGCATTGTTTTGATAATACTTTTAAAACACAGTGGCTGAAAAAAAAATTTTCTTTAAGCCTTATTTTCACTCACTTCCGCATTAAAAATTCAATTACTAGACTTCAAGAACAAACTAGAAAGTTATTAGCTCACAAACAACTTTAGAAAAGATTATCGTGAGCAGCTTTATGTGAGCAAAAATGATGAATCCATTACGCTGTGTAACTTGAAGTGAAAACATTTCTCTTCCATTCTTTTATTCTTTTTATCTTTTCATACGCGCAGAGCTCTTCCAATTATTGTGTCAACTTTGTCGCGTGTAACAGCAAATGAGCGAATTTGAGCGATGCTTTATTTATCATATGCAAACAGCGACGGATTTATCGTCTATAGGATAAAATTTAATATTTGATATGATTGAAAGCTTCCCTAGTGAAGAAGATATAACTCATGAGCGAGTCGGTTAAATATTTTATCGAGTTCTATTTACTTAAAGTCTGCTGACTCGAAAAAATATGAACAAAAATTCAATTACATTGATCACATTTCTTATCTATGGAGAAAGTCAAAAATCAGTTGCAGCAAATTTTTTATTTGACCATAAAATAAAATATAAAAATAAAGAGAATGTCAAATTCGCGAAAATTAATTTTTAAATTTTCATTATCAACTTTTGCTTAAATTATATGATAAAGATTGCTTTAAACTTATAATGGAATTTACAATTTTCAGGAGTCAATCAACGATTTTTACCAAATTTTGCTAACAAATTCTTTGTGCAAAGCAAGTTATAATGATGTGATTTTTAGCAGCTGTATCGCATAGGCATCAGATATAAAATTTTAATATTTTAATTAAAATAATTAAATTTTTAATAAATTTTATAGTAATTAAAATTTTAATAAATAGCCGAAGCTCGACAGTATCGAGCAGCACTTTCAACTTAGACGCTTTTGGTTCAAAACTATGTTTGACTTCCTCATTTTGCTGTGAATTTTAACTTTACTTTTTGTTTTGAAGTTGCTTTTTAAAAATATTTCCTCCTAATGCTTCTTTAGAATGTTCCTCTCTACTAATAAGCAATCATTTCTTTTAAGAACTTGAAAAAAGAAAATTATTGATTCGGTCACAACTATATTTCCAGCTTTTATGAATTCAATTTTTTAAAACTAATTAAAGCGCATTTTTCAACAAAGCAACAACGCGTAGTCTTTTTTACTGATAAAATTTGAGTTAACGTATTTTCATTGTTTGTCGTCGATAAAGATTAGTGTTACATTGAAAACAAGTAGAGCGAGAAAAAGTGGAAGAGAAAGTAAGAATGAAACCATAATCAAGATGGACAGCTGCCGCCAAAATTGATGCATCTTATCAACGATAGAGCCTTATTTCTCATATTCAGTCAATGAAAGAATGCTTTGTGATTATTTCATTAAGTTTACTTTAGATAGTAAAACATTCAATGTATCATTGACTGAATGCTTCAAGCAAGATTAATATAGAACATACTATTTTTATTTAAGCTGAACAATAATTGACTGAAAATTGAAATTATTTCATTTCAGTTTCAATTTAAAATTTAATTAATATTTTCATTTCATTAATTTCTAATCTTTTCGAGAGAAATCTTCACACTTTTTAATTGTGTCAGGGTTTTAATCAGTGCGAAAGAAACTCAATGTATTATACGCAATCGCCAGATTCATATTTTGGATAATTGCATCAACCAGTTCAATCGCCTCACTTTTGTTTATGTGCATAAGGCAAAAACGAACAAAATTCACTTACAATAAACCGACAACACTTACCAGTACCGAACATCTTAACTATCGATTGATTAAATTTAATTTTTACTTTTATACCCCTAACCTAACCCCGAAAATGATTGTAATGGGTGATTCTCCCTCAAAGTATTAAGCTGTTTCGAACACTGGATTAGATTATGATTAAATAGTGAAGTGAATTTGTTTTTGGTTAAAAACAAAATAGAAAAAATTCAAACAAATTGTGCGCGATGCAACAATAATGTAAAAATATTGTTTCAAATTCATTTATAAATCGCGTTCGAATGGAGAAAGTTATTTGAAAAATTGAAATGCAACTTCTCTTTACCATTCTGATTTTATCTCTTGTTACACTATAAGAAGCGAAGTACGAAGAATGCTGTTCAGATGCGCACAAAAATGGAAAGCTTTGCTACATAAGGGCAGAATCATTCAATAAAACCACATTTTAAGCTATTTTAGTTCAACGAATTTTGACGAGAAATTTTCCTTTATTCAAATCTTATTTTCTTAACTCAATTGTATTGATTTAAAATTATAAATGAAATTAAATTGAGAAAATAATCTCAAGAAAAAAGCTTCGCTTTACCAGTTAAAAAAACAAGAGTCAAAAATTTTTCTTCAATTGTATTTATTCGAATCTTTTAAGTTTTGCTGAAAACAAATTTAATTTTATGAAATCTATATTTTGCTACAAATTTTGAATTCAATAAAACTCATTAGAAGTTTTAAAGAAAGTTAGTAAAGAAAGACATTAGTTTTGGTTCCCAAACAAATCCCTAGAAAGAAAGAAAATATTTTAACTCGTAGACAATTTTTCCGACCATCGACCAGTACAGTTACTTTCCAGTTGTAGCTGCAACAGTTACATCCGAATGCCCTCCATCTATCTTTAGATTCACGCCATTGACGAATGAAGCCTTATCAGAAGCTAAGAACACAGTAACGTTGGCAACGTCGTAAGATGTCAAATTTCTTTGCATCGGATTTTCCTTTTCCAAATATTCCCACATTTCTTTGATCTCTTCATCTTTCATTCCCATTTTATGAAATATTGATACTTTTGACGGTGTCACCATATAAGTCGGTCTAAATAAATGAAACAAACTCAATTAAATGAAATCATAAAAATTGAATTTACCGAATTGTGTTGACACGGACACCTTTCGGAGCCAGGCGGACCGCTATGTAGCGAGCGAAGAGATCGACCGCGGCATTGGCCATGCAGAATGCCATATCGTGATCGTACTAGATCGAAATAAGAATGTTAGCTTACAAACATTAGCTTGAAAACGTACAGGTTTCTCTGCTCCAATGCTTGACATGAGAATAATGTTCCCTTTCGTTTTAATCAAGTGAGGAATTGCCAAATGGCACAAGTAAACATTTGCTCTTAAATTGGTTCGCATAACGCGATCGTAAACTTCCATCAAATTCGGTGTATCGTAACTAGTCATGTCGCCTATTCCATGGAATCCTATGAGAATGTCCAATTTCCCAAAATAATCAATTGTCTTGTTGATCAATTTTCTCACATCTTCATCTTTGTCCAAATCGCAAATAATTTCAAGCGGCTTAATTGTTCAATTTAAATTATTTAAAAAGTTAATTTTGTAAACAACAAACCTTGTAACCTTGTGGTGATAATTTTGCACAAGCGTCGGCTGTGTTTTTAACACCCTGCACATTTCGGCCCGTAATCACCAATTTGGCACCGAGTTTCGCGAACTCTTGCGCTGTTACTGCTCCTGTTCCACTCGAAGAGCCTAATAGAGAAAGTAAGTCTAAATAAAATTCAGCAAATTCAATTTAATTACCTGTAATTAAAACGACTTTTCCGTTCATTGTTTTATTTTTTAGTTCAGTTAGATGTTCGAGTTTCTTCTGCTTTGAATGTGGAAAATTTTTCTGCTTTTATACTAAATTCTTGTGTGTTTCATCCTGAGAAAAGCACGTCTGTTTGAGAAGAAATTTTTAATTAATGATAAAAGCATTAGTTTAGGCATTAAAATTAACAAGTTTCACGTCATTGCGTCTCTCTATCGCTATTCTCGAGACAATATGCATAAGGTTTTAAAAAGAGTTTCATTATCTTTCACCTCATACAAAGCACCTGTTTAAACACGTCTGAGAATGATATCAAACTCGTATTTCAAAAAGGATGTATTTAATCATCTTTAAACTTATTTAACTCAAGCTAAATTTGAAATTCATTTCTTTACAAATATTTAATGAACTAACATTCAATTAGATGAATTCGAAGCTTAAAATTGGTCTCATAAGAATGGCATATAAGGAAGCTTCATTGCGCTGTAAAACAAGTGCTATTTTTAGTCAATACAGTTTGGTTAAATACTAATTAGTAAATTTTCAAAGTACTTTTTTGCATTGAAAATTATCGTGTTTTGCAAGCATTCTTCGCATTAACACGTTACGTACAGTGGTAAGGGACATTTTCCGGACATAATACTTGCTCTTTGAAAACAAGTTTAAATCACAATAGAAAATAAAACGATCAAAATTTCAATTTGTGCATAAAAGTTTATTTTCAAAATTTATGTTTTCAGAAAAGAATGATTGGACTGATCCAATAAGTTTAGCTGTGACAAACTTTCGCCGATGTAAGATGCCAAGTGTTAGGCAATTCAATGTCATATCTCATTTAAGATTTTGATTTTGATAAACTAAAAGAAAGAGCGCTTTTTGGCCAGATCATGATTTCAATCAAACTTAGAATGTAGTTATATGTGTATTAAAGATTACTCCCGAAATAGATGCGAACTTTGCGCATGAAGCAAGTTAATCGTTCGCAAACTTTAACATTAAATCAATGACAAAAAATTTGTTTTTTTCGAATGGGGCCAGAATCTTAAACCATTTTTCATCAGATTTATTTAAATTAAGGTACTATTCACCGAACGTCATATGATAGATGTCTGATAATGCTGCACAAAAGCATTGAAAAATTGTAGATGTTTAACACCAATAGTTATAAAAACTTTAATAATTATCTAGCATATAAACAGTTTTATCATTTAAAACAAAGCGGATAAAAATGGGTTGTGATTGCGGTCCTCAATCGAAAAAAAAATTTGCTTTAGATTAAATGTTAACGTTTGCAAGCGAATAACTTCTTCCACGCACAAAGTTCGAGTCTCTAATGGGGGTAATTCTTAATACAAACATAAAGCTCCATCTACATACTAAAGGCGTAACTTTCAAGTTGTCTACTATGTTTTGTTTAATAACTCCTCAAAATGATTTAATTAAATTCGGATATTTAACATTAAAGAAAGTGAAATATCCGCAAACCATTTTGAGATTCCTTATGTTATGATGAAAAATTATAAACTTATTGCCGATCTTTTGCTTTTGAAGTGAGTCGTTTACATTTTATTTTTCATCTAAAATACTCAATCTCGTTTTTCTGCGGGTTTACCTAGCCGCCCAATTCATAGCTTGTGAAAAAATATTTGTCTTTACATATCGACTAACAAACGACTTATATCAACTTCAAAAATCAACTCGGTCATAAAAATCACCATTAAAGTCGTTGTTATCGGGTTTACTTTCTGATAATGCAAATTTTGCTTTCGATCTTAGATCTGAATTTCATTTTAGAAATCCATTTTTATCATTCGATGGACAAAAAAAACTACAGAACTCATTACAAGTTCAGAGAAAAGATGAAATTCATTGATTGCGGTAAATACGATAAAAAAAAATACGATATTCATTTATAAGTTGTCGCCTATGCAGGGGTCAATGAGTAAATATTCTATCATAGAGATTACTATTATCATAGATAACTACATATATAAATCTGTATCTGCAGAATACAGTAAAAAAGAGAATAGTAAAGGTGGTACTCAGCCGGTGTGTGTGTCTATGGAGTTAACCTTGTGTTGTTACAATATAAGCAATTCTCTAGCCTAAGTAAGTGATTGGGTACCGTAACGCTCACATCTGCGCGACAAAGTAAAATTTCAAAATGATTATAATTTTAATTTAACTATCAGGAGATACAAGTGAGTTTGCATCACCAATCTGTCAATCAGCAAAAAATAATCTCAGAGCGGCCACTCGGATCAATGAAGTTGACTTCGATATCAGGTTGTATCAATTTCCATCTATGATACTTGTAGCAAATGGCGAGAATCAAGTGGACAAATAAAAGAATTGCGAAAATTAAGTAAAATTGAATGAGATAATACAAAATAACAGCGATAAAAGCGGACAGTTTCCAATAAGAAGTGGCGTAATTTATGTAACCTACTAACAATAAATAAAATAAAAGCAACGCTAAAATCGGTCCTCCAATCGTTAAAATACGAGCTTCTTCTTCTCTTCGAAGCCAAGTCCAACAATTTTTTTCGATTCTCGTAAAGTTTACATTGTAAAATTGCACATTGCATCGCGGACATCGGTCTGAGTTAAGTACTTGAGCCCAGTGAACGATGCAAGCTTTGTGAGCGAAACTCAATTCTTGCCGACATTCGCATATCTTTGCTGTGAGCACATCGGGAATGATTTGGGAACACACCACGCACGGAATGCTTTGGCTCATCACATACCTTCTGTCAAAGTTTGCTTGAATTCGTTTCATTTTCGCGATTTTCTATAGTTTCGCTTTTCAAAACGCGAGAAATCGGAAAATTTGAATTCTGCGGTCACTTTTGAATTCTGCGCGTGCAGAAGAAGCGAAATCATCGCGCGCGTGCTCACTGCCATCTGTCACGAGAAGTGAACGTCGTCTAAAAAGCAAGTCATTGAGAGAAGCGAACAGTGAACGATGGCTTTGATTCAAGAAAAGGTAATTCACGCTTTTATTTACCTCTGTTTTCCATTTAAATATGCTTTAAATTTACTTTTAAAGGAAGACGCTTTGGACGCCAAGCAAGTCGCCTCCGGCAAAGAGTTGTATCCGACAGGCGACGATCTCGATTTGGACGATTTGTACATCAAATACAAGAAATTGCAAAAGCAACTTGAGTTTCTCGAAGTGCAGGAAGAATACATTAAAGACGAACAGAAGAATCTAAAGAAGGAGTATCTTCACGCGCAGGAAGAAGTCAAACGTATTCAAAGTGTTCCACTCGTTATTGGACAGTTTCTCGAAGCGGTCGACGCGAATACCGGTATCGTTGGTTCTACCACTGGTTCCAATTATTACGTTCGCATTTTGAGTACAATCGATCGCGAATTGCTGAAACCCAGTGCAAGTGTTGCTCTCCACAAACACAGTAATGCTTTGGTCGATGTATTACCGCCAGAAGCCGATTCTTCCATCGCTATGCTTCGACCCGATGAAAAGCCCGATGTCAGCTATTCAGACATCGGTGGACTCGACATTCAGAAGCAAGAGATTAGGGAAGCGGTCGAATTGCCGTTAACTCATTTCGAATTATATAAACAAATTGGCATTGACCCTCCGCGAGGTGTGCTGATGTATGGACCACCAGGTTGTGGTAAGACCATGTTGGCAAAAGCTGTCGCACACCACACTACAGCTGCATTTATTCGTGTGGTTGGCTCTGAATTTGTTCAGAAATATCTAGGCGAAGGTCCGCGAATGGTACGCGACGTGTTTCGATTAGCGCGTGAAAATGCACCCGCAATTATTTTCATTGACGAAATCGACGCAATTGCAACGAAACGATTCGATGCCCAAACTGGAGCCGATCGCGAAGTTCAGCGTATTCTACTTGAGCTGCTTAATCAAATGGACGGTTTTGATCAAACAACTAACGTGAAAGTAATCATGGCAACGAATAGAGCTGATACTCTTGACCCAGCATTGCTTCGTCCCGGAAGATTAGATCGAAAGATTGAATTTCCGTTACCCGATCGTCGTCAGAAGCGATTAATATTTTCAACAATCACATCAAAAATGAATTTAAGTGATGAAGTCGATTTAGAAGATTAT
Organism: Dinothrombium tinctorium; assembly: GCA_003675995.1. Classification (NCBI taxonomy): domain Eukaryota; kingdom Metazoa; phylum Arthropoda; class Arachnida; order Trombidiformes; family Trombidiidae; genus Dinothrombium; species Dinothrombium tinctorium. The sequence continues at coordinate 20,610 of NCKU01001136.1, read as the reverse complement.
GTCGCGCGTCCTGATCGCATATCAGGTGCAGATATAAATGCAATCTGTCAAGAAGCTGGTATGCACGCTGTACGCGAAAATCGTTACGTCGTATTGCCGAAAGATTTCGAAAAAGGCTACAAAAACAATATAAAGAAGTCAGAATCGGAACACGAATTTTATAAATGAGCTCTTTAGCTATTTATTATTAACGCCTGAAAATTAGTTTTTTTGGTGACTTCAAGTGAAAAGAAATAATAAAAATATTGTCAATTGTTGTCAAAATTTCTGATTGAACAATTTGGTAACGCGTTGAATGCTACAATTTCAAATGACATTTCATCATTTCCGCAGTTTGCATTTGCAATTGCAAAATTAAAAAAGCAATTGAGTCCGCTCTTCGCTCAACTAAATTAAGCACTAAAACAGTGAAAAAACGACACTCATTAATCACTGAAAAAATTCAATGACTGTTCGCGTAAAATCGTGTCAAAAGCTGTATGCTATTTAAAAAGTTGAACTGAAAATATGAAAAAACGCTTCAAACAATTCATTTTTCTCACCAGAATTTTAAAACTTGTATTTTTCAAACGCTTGTTTAACGCGTAAATTGCAATTTACAAAACATTACACAACCAACGCAATTTTTTGAATTAACGCTTAACCTCAGTTTACATAATAATTGGTGTTAACAAAACGACGCATCAAACGATAATGATTAATTAGCCTATAATTAAAGCTTGCGTCTTCTCTTCTTTCGCGAACGGATCGTGAAAATATTTTTCCCCATTGAGTTTGATGCAAGAAGTGCGATTTGTCAACTCGATTTATTAGAAGTTTAATTAGCATTGCATAAATTACTAGAACGAAGAAAGGCACGCAATCACATCGCGATTGTGCGATCGATAGGAAGGTTGAGTGAGACTACGCAAAGATGCCGCAATCGATCGCGATTGTGAGGCGAAAGACGCTCGCGGCGGTTGGTAGCGGCCATGGATTTGGAGGCAAACGATTGGCCGATCGACTGGTAAAGCAAAACAGGGCCCATTCGCACAAGTCTCTTGCAGCGACAACACTGCAGCACAGCGCATCGAGTTAGTCGCGGACCCCGTGCATTGTGCACTCGAGGCTGCAAAGGCGAATACAAGGTGTCTCAATTGAAGCGAAGTCTGGGCGCTTCGTTCTTGTAGGCAGTCACTTCTGCTCTGTTTGTGGAAAACTGTTCTCGCTTCTCCTCCGCTCTCCTCTTCTGAATAGTCAGTGGGAGTCGAAGCAAAGCGGCCATTTCTTAAACGTTTGTCACTAGCAGTTTGAAACCACCGTTTGTTCACTGCTATCGCACCAAGCCATCGTTTCGAAAACGGACATTTCGTTGCAAATGTATCAATCGCGCAAAATGTGGCTTCGTGTGTGCGTCTCATTCTTTGTTCTTCTCATCTCTTCTTGCAAAGTGGACGGTTACGTGGAGGTAAGCGGCAAAAGCGTAGATTCAAACGAAACGAGCTGAAACAAAACGGTGTCCGTTTCACACCTGCCACCCAAATTCGCTGTTTGCAATTTCATTTACGCGCTTTGTTCATCGCTATCCACTTCTTTCCATCACTTTTCGCTTAATTTTCGCTGCAGTCAAAATTCGCGAGACTAGCAATGCGAATGCGGTCACTAGTCGGGTCAATGCGGCCTTTGCGCTTTCGACGCGAAATAAATCGCTGCGCAAAATTGTGACGAATACCAGAAATGGTACCAGAAAATCTAATAACCTTTTTGGTTTTTCCTGTTTTTTTTCTGAACTTTCGCAACAGAAATAAAGCTCGGCGTGAGTAATGCGTCGAGCATAGGTCGATCGTCGCGTCCTGTATTAGTGTCCCTGAAAGCGATTGATTTTAGAACTTTTTGCGTCGATGATAGACGTAAAGCACATATAGCAAACAATGAGCACTTATTTCGGCACCCAGAATTCGGGTCATTTTAATTGCATCCGTCGCTGCTTTTTGTTTCTGCTGCTCCTCTTTTCGGCTTCATTTTTAACGGAATTTGAGATAAGGGCGAACAGATAGAGAAAAAGGAGAGAGCGATATATTCACAGTGATTTGCGCTGAGCGCTCGTTTTTATCTGTCATTGCAAATAGCTTAACGTATTTCACTTTATTTCGCTGATCGATACTTTTCACTACCTGTGTGTTTCCATTTTATAAATAGAACTTTCTCCGTATTTGCGGCGCTTAATTCTCGCGTCGGTTAGTTGAATATTTATTTGTCGCTTTTTTAATATCGTTTCGCCAAACTTCTACTCGTTTTTGCAACGCTTGAAGCGCACATTTCAGCTTTGAAAGCAATCAAAACGAACGCCTACGTTTTAAAACTGTCGTAAAATTGTGCAAAAGTTCGCCCATTTTCCACTTCGACTTGGTTTCTGCGGTTTTTTCTTTTTCTTCATTCTTCTGCAGATGAATGTATCTCTGTCTGTGCAGAATATTCTCGCTCATAGTTTCGCCGTAAAGGGTGGAGTGTTTGTTAAACATTGCTTCATTTTATTTTACCTCACTCTGTCTTTTCTCTGCTATCTCTTTCGCACACACACATTTATTTGAAATTGCATTATCGTTCAGCGGCAAATATTATTTTAAGTTCAGCATTCACCTCATTCTCCGACTATTTAAATCTTCTTTTTCGCCGTTTCCAGCTTTAAGTTCGCTTTCTGCGTGTATTTATCTTAGCGATTTCGGTATCCATGCATTTTTCGCCATTGCAGCTTCGCTTTTCGTTTCGTTTCATTCAATTAATGGCCATTACTAAAATTCGTGTGCTTTTTGTGTACTTGGTTCGCTCTCTTACTCTGTGTTTTTGCTTTTGTGTCCTGATTTTCTTTTTCGCCGAGCACTTCTTTTCATCTTTGCACCGTTCGAAAGCGCAAAGAAAAAAGGAAGCAAACGTTTAAAATATTTTCGCTGCGCTGCACGTTTGAAATAACTTTCTCGAACATGAAAGAGTGTAGATCACATTGCACGCAATTGCAGTTGTTTTCATATTTTTATTTACTCACCCTGCATAAAGTGTCAGTTTCTATATGTGCTTCGCACACTCTTCTGCTCTTTAAAAGTATGAAAAATTATGAAAGCGAACCAAAAAACAAACAAAAGAGCGAAAATTGCGAAAATGTTTGTCAAAAATGTCGCTTTTCATCGCGGAAAGTTGTTCCTCTTTTGTGATCAGCGCGAGTTTCCAAACACTCGCACGAATTCAGAGTATTTCGAACGCAAGTTTGCGAACTATTCCTCTCCATTTCAATCGCACAATCAATAGGCGAGAAATGTGTGCGCAATTTTTTTCGCACAGAAAAGCCGATGAATAACCAAATGAATATTTTCGCTATCTAGTCTTTCGTGTGCTCACGCACTTTCGCTATGCGTTCTGAGCGAATAGTGCAAAACAGTGAAGTGAATTGTGCGCTCATTAAAGTAAATGGCGAAAAGAAAAAAGAATTTGTTTTGCTGCTCTACCTCTTCTTCTTCTTCTCTTTTTCTCTTTTTCGTTTTGAGTTGTGCGTCGTTTAAAAAGCGAGTGAAGGTAGAAAGAAAAAAAAGATAAACTCGAATTGGCATTATGTAAACGGTTTAAATGCGGCTCGAGTTTAACAAAACAATTATCGCTTTTTGTTCGAGTAGAGGCAGCGAATGGACTAAAATGTCGAATGGTGTGCACATTTACTAGCGTTTAAATATCACAAACTTGCAATTTCTTCGCCAGCTTACTCGCTTCATTTCGGAAACAAAGTTTTGTTGTTTTGTATAATTAACTCAGTTGTAAACCATTTTGATTTTTTGCTTGTTTCACTGTTTGTGGCTGCTCTTGCTTCGCTGCGTTTTTTTCTTATTAGACTTTAACAAGAAGCTAACAAGATGCAGCAAAATTTCAATCATTATTTTCTTGTAGAAAACGCGAAGAATCGAAAACGCGGCTTCAATTTATTCTCGGTCAATTTGCTTTTGTTTTTTCGCTGCGGTAAACACAGTTTATTAACGAATAACAGTTTAGTTGCCCTGAAAAGCAATAAGAAGAGCGAAACAGCGCTTTAAATTAGTATTTATTGTATTGCGTTTAAAGCAAGAGAAAAAATTTCGCCATTTCAGTCTTGGCGTTTTTCTGCGCGATCTGAAAGCGCCCTGCGATCGCAGAAAGTGCAAAAGTTTTCATTTTGAAAGCGGAACGAAAGAGCGAGAGAAGAGAGCACGAGAGCGAGATGAGAAAAAATAAATGAGTTGGATTTGTGGCTAACGTTCGGATAAAGAAAGTATTTGGTGAAATAAAGAAAGTTGAAATTTGAAGATAAGGGCAGAGCCAATAACAGAAGAAACAAACAAGCAACAAGAATGGAAGAAGCAGCGAAGGAGTTTGAAGGAGAACGCAGCGAAATGAAAATGACATTTTATTTCAAAGCGATTTGCTTTTTTACTGTCTCCTTCAATGGCGAGCGTTATAAGTCGAAACACGCAAACGGATAGAAATGGTGTTCGAGCAGCAAAAACGTTTGCAGCGAACGCTTTTTAATTTTTTATTTTCCAAATTCCTATTGATTTTTTCTCCACGCTTCTACTTATCCTTCGCTTCCATTGTCTTTGCCTTCCAAGTGCTCTGTCTTCGTCGGTGTTCATGTGACATGTGAGAAGAAGTGAACGAGCTTCTAGGATGAAAAAAGATCGCAGCTAAATTAAACTTGTGCGCTACTTTCTTTCAGTTTCACTCAATTCTTTTCTCAACTTCACTCCTCTCCGGTTTCGATGTAAAAAGTTGATTAAAAACTCAAAATCATTTCTTCTCCATTTCTCACTGTCTTTGTGATCACTTCTTCGAAAACGAACGCTTCCCTCTCTTCCTCGATGGTCAATAAATGCAATAAACGCGAATTGCTTTCATTTCTGCCTCTAATTAAGATTCAAAGCACACTATAATAAAACGTCTCGAGCGAGTCGTAACTCGATCATAATCATACTTTTCTCTCTCACTCGCATCTCATCTCATCTCATCTTTTTTGTGTGCAAGCTTTTTTGGCTTCTCCTGTAAGTGAATAATGTACAAATTTTTTCACTGCACTTAAGCACTCAACGAGCGATACTTTGTCATTTGTATGAGATTTTGGTTTTCGATTGAAAAATTTATTACGGTGCGCGAAAAATGAGTCGATGTAAAGTTTGCTCAAAGTTTTACACAGCAAACCGTTTTTTCTTGCTTCGCTCAATTTAGGAATGTAACGAGTGCAAAGAAGAAGCAAGAACTCAAGTTCCACATTCGGCAATCGTGTATTGAATTGCATTCGTGGATAAAGTTTCACTTCAACCGCTTTTCATCTTTGTATTTGTGCACACCTTTGATTAAGAATTTATGATTGCGCAATTTTTGTTTGATGCATAGCGTAAACTCAGCCGCATGATGAAATCGAGAGAAAGAGTATCGCATTCGCTTCTTTTCGATAGCATAAATTTGCTTCATCACGCTTATCTAATTGCGAAACAAGCATCTACCTGCATTTCGTATGCGGCCTTAGCATCAACTCACTCGTTAATGTTTTTCACCATACCAACACTTTCTTACTGCTTCCTCAAACAGGTATTAGTTCTAAGAAAAGTGTGAGAATTGATCAATTCTTGCATCCTGCAGCAAACACAACGTGCTTAGCGCTGCATTTCATAGCGCACTGATTCAATGATCACTTCTTTCATCTGCAGCGAGCAGAGTAGACAGTGAGTAGCAGCAAAGCTTTTACAAATTATCGCGATTGTGGAGAGCTCGTTTAATGTACTCTTGATTATTGTTTACACACCGAATCAGGAAATAAGCGCTCAAACCGATCGCGCACTCGTGTCCTCCTTTTCACGTCGCTTCACAATTCCTCCTCCTCGTCCTCTGCATTTGCACTCAATTCAATCAGTTGCAGTTAGCGAAAATAAATATGAAATTGAATCCACGGCGAAACTTGACGGATACGCGGCGAAAATTGAATTCGATTCAGTTGCTGTAAACAAACACAACATCCTTACGCATACTATTTTCACTTTGTTTATTCGCTTTGCGCAGCGCTAAATGCAGATAATGTGTGCACTTGTATTTTATTCAAACAAAAATTGAGATTTTTTTGCTGCAAAATGTAAACACAAGCTAAGCGAAAATATTGAGCGAAAGCCGTGCACGAATCGAATGGATGAAAAGAAGAGATAGAAAGCACTTCACTAGAGTTTTTAGCATCGTCTCGCGAACGCAAATTCATCTTTGCTTCTCTACGCTCGCCTCTCCTTTTGTTTGCATTCGATTTTATTACTTTTCACTTTAAACCTGTGCGATTTATTGTTGTGTCACGCAAATGCTTTTCACTTTATCGATTCGAGTATTCCTATTTTCAACTTTTACCTGCTCATTTATTATCGCCGAGAACCGTTTATTTTCTCCGCTCGCTCATTGTCTTCATCCGACTCGTCGATTCACCGCTTCTTTGTGAACAATGCTTTTCACAACGCAAATCATCTCTGAATGGACAATCTGGATATGCAGTTTCATATTGCAAGCGAGAAAAATGAATTTTGCTTTTATCGCTGCGCAAAATTCTGAATAATCGAAATCGATAATACCTGTTGGGAATCCATTATTCAAATTTTCGCACTCTTCTCTCTTCCTCTTCGCCTCAATATTCCTTCATATTCTTCCTTTTTTTCTCTCTAAAAATATTAATTCTTCCGAATTCGGTTATTTTTCTTGTCTACTCTGCATTCGAAAACACAGGATAAGAATAATTTTTTTGCGATTATGAAATTTTAAAAAGTGTCGCAGACGAGAGAAGCTCATGCGACAGACTCTCAAATCAATTTTTATTTTTTATTTTTTGCTTCAATCTCTCACGAGTCGCGCGAGCAAATACATGAAGAGATTAACGATGACGAAAATAAATCTAAATTTTGTATGATCATTATTTCGGCGAGCAAATAGCAGCGAAGTAGCGAAGTGAGAGAGTGGAGTAAAATTTTGAAAGAAAAATTACTTCTCATTTCATAATTTCTGCGCGATGGATTTACTCTTCGCACTCCGCACACTTTTATATTACGAATTGCGAAAAAATGAAAAGCCGTGAAAGTGAAATTTCTCCTTATCTCCGCGTATACACTGTCTTCTTGCTTAATGTACCATCCACATCGAGTGGAGGTATACACACATACTCACAATCGTACACGGTGCACACAGGCTCATAATCATTAAAAGCATGCCTCCTTTTCTTTTTCTTCTTATTTATTATATTTATTATGTTTTCACGCTTCAAGAGCACGCATCGAGTGCGCAAATTTATAGCGGCAGCAGCAACAGCGTCAGCATCAGCAATAAATCCCGTAGGCAAAGCTTATATGCAAGTGAAAAACATGGGCGTTGCGATCACTTCTTGTTCCAGTAGCGAAATTTTCGCCCTCATCGTAACTTCGGCTGTAGCTCGACGAAAAAATTGCTTCAGCTTTTTGTGACGAGCATCATTCGAGGAGCGTTGAGGAAACTTTTAAGCACTCATTATAAAATTATGAAAAGTTTAAAATGCAATAAGCACTTTTCAATTTCTTAGCGAAACTCTTTCAAGCGCAACTTTTGGCATAATTTCATCATTGTCCTTCATCGCTTCTTGATCCCATTGCTCCTCTCTTCATCTCAACACTCCTCTCTCTACATTCTCTCGCTCTCATCTCGAGTACTAAAGATGCGTGCAAATTCGAAGCTTTTACATTTCACAAAAGATTTTAATTTAATTTGTCGAACAAAGCCAAAAGCGCGAGAGAAATCTGCTTTTAGCTCATTGAAATTAAAAATTTTCACGTATTCTTCGTTTCAAATCTTGCAAAGCAATGCTCATTTTAAATGTCGCGATCATCATCTCTGTACCTGTGCTCAGTTTTGAAGCTGAAGCCAGCGAAATCTGTTCGAAAGTGAGTTCGTTCTTTCGCAGTGCACGCTAAGAGTGTTTATGTGCAAAAGGATTGCGGAGTGTATCAGAGCAATGAAAAATAAGAAGAAAAAGAAGCAAAAGAAAATAACAATGGCCATTACTTTTCCTCCTTTGGCAAGTTACACTCGGCAGACAAGGCACTAATTTACTGCAAATGTCGAGTGATGATTGGGAAAGTGAGAATAGAGGGCGAGAAGAAGACGATGGAGAGAGGGGTGAAAATGAGCAAAAAGAAGAGTAGAGACTTGTGAAGCAAAACTGATCGCAAAATTGCAGCTGAAGAAAGCTGCGAAAGAATCGCTCTTTGTAAGCGCGCTTGTAGTCGGCAAAAAAAATGAAATCACTGCATTTTTGCTCATTCATTTTAAAGCTTTGCCGCTTCTATTGCAAATAAAAGAGGCGAAATCAATGCGAGAATGAGAAGGCGAAAACAAGAGACGATATGTGAGCAACCGAGTGCTGGCACACCAAAATTTCAAATTTGCGAAACAAACAAATCGCTGCTCCTTGCTTTCTCAATCATCGTCTCGTCTATCTGTAATTGTCTATCATCAAAATCAAATCAATTTTTGCCATTAAAATAATGAGCTAGCTCTTCCACGCTGTTCGACTTGGCTGCAAAGCCGAATGAAAACTTTTACAAATGAAGACGATTTCTCGAAATGTTAACAAACTACAATATGTAAGCGAGACAAAGTTGAATGGTTCTGTTCAACTTTTGCTAATTAGCCATTGCAGACTCGTAAAAAAACAGTTTCATCAGATTCTAAGTACGAGCGAGCGTATTTCTGATTGTGATTAGAATGAGCTATAGCAAAGAAAATATTGAATGCAGTGCTTGTATACACAAAGGTAGCGAGGTGTACATTGATATAGCGGTTAAGCAAGAAAACTTTAACCTCTGCGATCATTTTTTCTCGGCAAAAGATGAAAGCGGCATTACCTAGGTTACTTTACTCGGTGCAACAATGAGAAAAAATGTTTCGAGATTAGGTTTGTGTTGCTTTTCTCTTTAGCTGCTTGTATCAAACTCAAATAACTGCGAATGATTGATATTAGACGCGCTTAACGAACGTTTGCCGAGCGCTATTCAACTTGTTAACGCACGGCTTTACTTTCAACAACTAGCGTAAGTTTTAGAGCTGATTACGCCGAGCAATGATTCCACAAAGCTAGCCACCATCATCATCATAATCATCATCACATTTCACAAGCGAGCTCATGATAGCGCACCTTGTAAATCATAAAACATTTTTCTTTTAATACACATTTAATAATCGCAATCAGCGAAGCAGAAAGTGTCAAGCGAAGTAGTGAGGAGTGATTAGCGAAGTAGAATTTATGCCGAATCGTTGTAATTTATGCATTTGCTTTAATTTGAGCCAAATTATTCAACCATTTCACTGTTCGACTAATTTTAATGATTATTCATCTTTCTAATCGCGTCGAAAGTTAAAGAAATGTGCGAAATATGCAAATGCGCGCTAATCTTTTCGCTTCATTCTGCTCTTCTCTCTTCACCTCTCGCCGTTTATTCATTTATATTTTAATCAGTTCTTCTTTTTGAAAACAATTAAATAAGCACGATTTGGTGAATAAAGTTCCTCTTCTTCTTGCTTCCAATGCGCCTGAAAAGCGAGCGAACGCAAACATTTGTTCGCATCTTTAGCTGAAAGCGCTCGCTAAAATGAGCAGCAAAATCACGCATATTAATGAACGTCTCAAATATTAATTTTGATCCTATCTACTGAACTCAATGTTTTTCAAGTAAAATGTACTCGTCATTGCCTTTATCTTTGACTGCTTTCGAAACGTTTTTAAGCATTTGCAGCAATATTTTAGTGTTTAATTTTTTCAATGTTAGACGCAATTCGCGTTCAGCAATAATAATAAAGCGCCATCGATTTCTAGCTGCTGCGAACAGCGCGAAGTAAGATTTATTTTGCGCCAGTGATAACGATTATGGCTCAAAGTGAAAGCGTGTACAGCTCATGCCAGAATGGTCTGCTATCTTATCCAAATAAAGCCGTTATATGTGATGTAAATTATCGCGAGCATTTTGGCAGCAGGTGTACGTGCACAAACACACGCACGCATACACGCAGCGAGGGCACATGCATTGTGAACGGATTGAGGAAGGCAGCATTGAAGTGCCATTCATTTTCGTTATGAAAGTGTAGCCGCCTCGAAGATATGAAAAGCGATGCTCCACACTCTCTCGATCTCTGTGCTATTTGCTTCCATAATAATTCCTTGATTGCAATATTTCGCTCCGTTTCGCTGCTCGCCGCACTCACACGAGATGCGAAAATTTGCTATCCGCGCTCTCTTCTCTTGACACGCATTTTCTCCATTTTCACTTTCGTTCTTCTCTTTGTCAAAGGCAAAAGAGCGAAATGCACTTTGACTAGATTCGATTACAGGCAGCTTTCTCTCTCTCAACTTTAGACGAAAATAATCGAAAAGAGTAAAAACATATAAAAGGTAGCAGCTATCGAGCAATACCAAAATCCGTGATTTCTTTCACAACAAATTTTACTCGCGATTTTCTTGCTTCTTTCGCTTGATTTTTCCGACCATTTTAAATAATCCAACTCGAGTAACAAAAAAGTTCAAATCAAAATTCGTCAAAGATAAATTTTAATCAAAGGTAAGCGTTGGTGCGATCGTATTTGAACTATTGCACAAAACAAATTTTCTGAACCTTCGCAGTCTATCAAAGTGAAGCAATGAAACAAATTCGAGGTTTGAAAACGAAGCGAAAATTGCATCAAGCACTCATTGCGGATCATTCCATAACAATTTAAATAAGCTTGTAACAGAGACATAAATAAATGTGACATTCAAAAATGTTAATAGAGCCAATAGAACTTAATAGAAGTAAATGCGACTTTTTCTATTTTCCTTCAAAACCCTTTAATGCGTTGACACGCTGAATAAGAAACAAAGCAAAATTAACTCATAATGTTAAATAGATAAAGTTTTAATGCGTTTGAGGATGCTTTGTGGCTTTATTTAACAAGCGCTTCTCTTGCAGCAAAATGTCTAAAACTCAAATACTCGTATTTGCGAAATTTTATTAAAATTTCAATTTTTCCTCATTATCTCGTGCTTAAAAATTCATGTCCATTGTGTTTGTGTCTGGAGTTAAAAATGGGAACTTGAAATTTCCATTGCTCTCACCGTTTCAACCTTTCTGCCAGCGCTTATCATTTGAATTGAACATAATTACTCCGCTGTTTCAATTTTCATTTCATCATTGCGTGCGTTTAACATGTTTAATTAGAAACAGAAAGTTTATTTATTTATGCAACAGATAATATGCATGTAAATCGCCTTATTTTCTCCGTGTACTTTCTTCTTCATTATTATTTCATATTTAATCGTGGCTCTCTCTCTTCGTGCGTTTCAAAACTCATTTGCCTCCACATAATCATTTCATTTCATTTTTCTTCACTACTTTCTGCCTCTCTTTGTGTTTGCTTCATATTAATTTATTCACTTTTCTGCATCTCATTAAACTTATTATCGATCGCATTTATTCTCAAAATAAGAAGAAAAACTGAATTTTCTCTTGCTCAATGTTGTGTTGTCGAAATAAGTGGCTATTTGCCGAGATCGATACTGCGCTTACAAGATGATGCATCGCAAAAATTTCAATTTGTTACATCTTTCACATTTTTGCGAATGAACGTTTTTAAAATCTAAACTTTCCGCATTGTAATTGATTTATTTTTAATCGTAACGTTACTGCCAAAGAACTCATTTAATTATGGTAATCGTTTACATTTGAATGGGTGTGTTTTTGACTCAACCCGAAATTCCATACTTTAATTATTATGAGAAGAGCAGCAAAGTTTAACTTCGTCCCACATTTTATCGATGAAGCTGAGCTAAAACGATGCAGAGTTGCTAACAGTTTGTACGTATGTTTGAGCGAAAATGGAGTGAAGTTAAGTATAAATACAGCTTTGCAGAAAAAATCAATTGACGTGAAAGTATTGGTCGAGAAGAGGAGGGCAGCAATAAAATCTAAGAAGGCAGATGAAATACAATACAAAGTAGACTTGATCCATCAATCATTACGATCGTGACAAAGCACATAGCTCGCTTCGAAAAAGATTTCGCTTTTTGACTAATTGCTTATTCATTTTTCAATTTGGTGCGTTGTTTTGCGTGATACACGCTGTGTGAATTATGCGTGACTGGCTTTTCTTCTCTTCTCTCTTTGTTTTTCATCTATTTGAAAAGAAAGTTTGAAAGAACAAACACGTCGCGGTTTTTTAGCGCGTTTCACACCAAAAGATTTTCAAATATTTCACGCCATTAAAGCGTTCGCAAAATGTTAGCGAAAAGAATTATGCGAGAGCAGAGCGGAGCACAAGAGAGAAGAGCGAGACAGAGAACGAGAAAGTTTCTGCTATCAATTACGAGCAGAAGCGAGCAAGCAAAAATCTTTTTCTCCTACTCGCTGCTCGCGACTTGTTTTCGATTCCAATACCGAATGCGTCGCATAAGCAGCGATTTTTTCCGTGCCGCACAATAAAATGTATATTTGGCTTTCGCATTTCATTTTTCTTGCGCGAAAAAGCGAAACACATAGAACGGCATATACTTTTCGAATTGAGTTATTTATGTGAAATTGCATAGCGGAATGTTAACGGTTACGTGGAGTATATAAAGCGTGCCTTGAAGGTGCAATTACATTCTCACCGAAGTACAATAAACTCTGCCGTCGCGAATGCTTCTCCGTATACCAAATAACAAGCCGCTAATATACTCGAGTTTGTATTTTCTATTTGCAAAAAACCGACTCACTTTTTGATTGTGATTTACGAGTTTGATTAGTTTAATGGTAGTAATTCACTCATTTTTATTACCAGTTGGCTTGAAACGCAAACACACGAAGTATGTTTGCTTCTTCGAAAAACATTTATTTATATCCGCCGAGAAAAAATCTTATATTTCATGTTACAAGCTCTATCGCATGTTATGAGTGCGAATTCGACTCAACTCACTTTTTGACAATATCAGATAGTAATAAATTGCTTTTACGCGGAATATATTTTACTGTTTCATTATCGACGTTAGCGAATGCCAAAAATGATATGATTTGAATTCGTGTATTTACTTAGAGCTTTTTTCAAAAACGAACATCTATTTCAATTATGTGTGAAAGTATAAGAAGGCAGTAACCACATTCTTCTTTTTCATTGTCAAAATATCATCAAAATAATTGTGATCTATTGCAAATAGAATTTGCACTTCTTTCGCCGCAATATTTCGCTCGTCTATTTAGAGAATAAGGCGAGCGAGAGAAAAAGTAAAGAGCAGACATACAGTCGAAAAATAAAAACACAAACCGCACAAAATTCCGACGCATCATTGTGTGCCGCATTATGAACAAGTTTCTGGAAAGTTTTAGCATATAAATTAGGTCTGCGAAATCAAGCAATGAAGATAATTAAGAAAATGTAAAAATGCGGAAAAACGACGTTAAGAATAGCGCGCTATTGTTTGCATAAACAACCAGCGAAAACGGCAAACAAATTTCCGACAGATAAGATTGTTTATTGACACTTATATTGCATATTGTCTTGCATAGCATTCTATCAAGTTGATTAGTTCGGAAAATCCAACAATCAAACATGTTTCTTTAAAAAAGTAGATCAAATTCTAGATCGAGTGCTACCGATTCAAAATAAAATGTTTCGATAATCGAAAACTGGGCTTAACCGCAAAGCACATGATGAATTAAGCTTCTCGTTAAAGTTGCTTTGCAGTTAAGCTCACTTTCGATAATCGAAACATTTTATTTCGAAACGATAGTACTTAAAATTGAAATGCTTTTCTCCACAACGCAGAAAGAAATGTATGTTCACTGCATTAAAATTCATCTTTAAAATTAAGCCTTAAGGAGCATTTTATTAAGAAAAAGTAAATTTTTTATTGTACAGCTGCTTATAGATGCGCCTCTTTATTTGAATTTTTCAGCGAAAGATATCATAGATAAAAATTTTTGGAAAGCAAAGCTTTCTCAATTATTTTGTCTATTACAAGGAACAACTCATAATTGATGGCGAAAAGAATGACTTGAGTGCATCTGTTTATTCATTCAAATCATTTTAACATGGATAAACTTAAAACTCTTGAAAATTTAACTTACTGTACAATTATGGCCACACTAATGTGCTATCTTTACTAATTCAAAACTTTAATTTTCAATTCATAGCATTAATGTAGCCAGAACTGTACAACTCCTTTTTTGGCTAAGAGAAACTTTACACAAATGCCTTTGACCAAAGTTCTTTTCTTCAATATAATGCTCGCAGTTTGAAATTCAGCTTATTTTAAATTTAATTTATTCTACTCTACTTTTTGCAATTCATAAGTTTGAAATTCAATGAAGTGAAACGCATCTTTTTCTCTCTTTCTTCATTTCGATTCTTTTTGAAAAGAAATTGAGAGAAAATTTCACCTGATTTTAAGGTCGATGTTTTGGACACTTAATTTCATATTTTTAGATTGAATTTCGTTTTGATACAAGAAAAAAAAAAATCGATTTTTTACTGGTTAACTCTCAATTTAACAAATTTTTTTGCTTAAATTTAGCAAGTTAAGCAAAATATTTTTATCATTTCTGAGTTTGATGTTCATTTTTTAGTAATTACGGCGTAATTAATTAAGCTTTTGCTAATATTTTGGTTTGATCTTATTTTGACTGCACTTGATATTTAGGAGATCTCTACTGCCAATTTGTATATGATAAAATAGAGAACGAGAGAGAGAAACGAGCGCTATTAGAGCGCAAAATTATATCATCAGAAAGTATTTTATTGCTGAAAATTAATTCGTATTTAGTATTTAGATTTAGACCGCAAATGGTTGCATGAAATTGATAGATGAAATTTGTATTATCTGTCTATTAGGAGAAAACTCTCGCGATTAAAAGCGCTTAATCAATCAATCAAGATCAAATTATTGCTTCGATGCATCATTTTCAATCAATTCTACGCTAAAGTAAAGCTTTCATTTAATAATCGTTAGGGAGTTTTTTGCCACGCTTTTTCCCGAAAATATCATTTCAATTTTGAGCGAGGAAAAATTTTCTGAATGTATAATTAAATAAAAACGTTTCTTTCTTCGCTCTACGCTTATTATCGTTTCGAGAAATTCATTTTTCTAATCAAATGCAAGAAAAGTTTAATAACGCTTTCAACGCAAGAAAGAAGCAGCAGCCTTAGCTTTTTGCTTCACTTTTTTATGCGAAACAAATCAAATCACTTTCATTTCAAAAAAAATTTTATTTCACTACTCTCACAAAGAAAGAAAGACGAGAGAAAAGAAACGAAAACGATACTTATTATATTTGTACGTTCAAAATTGAATCCTCAAAATCTTTTTTTTTCTAAAAATGTAATCAATATCACAGCAGCTTTGTGCTCGAATTTCGGGTGTAATTGAATTTAATTTTTTCTCAAAAAAAATTGTTCATATCGCAATTAAAAAATTTCAATCATATTCTTTGTTGTCAAAAGCGATAAAAAAAACTTCGTCATTGCTCGATTTCGCTGTATAATTTTTTCAATTTTCGTTTTAATTAAAAGTTTAAAAAGCTTTTTGCGCTTTTAAAATTTCACAAATTGTTCACTAATCGAAATTAGCCTCGAACAATTAATTAATTTTTTCCTTCTTTCCCAACTTCAGGCACTAGCCGCAAACATAGACACTGGTTTAAGCCATTTTCAGCCGATGGTTGCATTACTCTGTGGACAAGGCAAATATCACAATCAATATTTGGACGAGAATAAACAATGGGTATCCGATGCTGATCCTCGCGCTACGTGCATTACCGATAAACTCGAGATTTTGGAATACTGTCGTAAAGTGAGTTTTATTTTGCACTCGCAAAAATTATTATTACGCTAGATTTTCGCTTAACTTTGCTCAAACTGCGTATTCAATATGCGATACTTTGTTTTTATTTCATTTCGTTTTTTTTTTCATTCACAAATCGCGCGCAAAGAGGTTTGTCTTAGCATAAATTTTTATACTTCCCTGCATAAATATTCATAAACGAGGTTAATTTTAGGCGTTTGCGTTCTAAGCGATCGCTTTTTCCATTTAATTTTATTCAGAATGATAGCAGCAAAAAGATCTGCAATGATACATAAGCTTTTTTTTCTCATATTCAGCGTGTTTTTATGCCTCCCTTCGATAAAATAACTCGTTTGCCATAATTTTTGTTCGAAGAGTTTCGAAGGAACACGGTCATTGAAAAGCGAGCGTTTTTATATCAATATTGGCGTTAGTTTTTCATTGATTTCATATTTATTTGAAAATACGACTGCATTAAAAAGCGCCGCGCACTCAAAAACGTTACGAAAAAGAGTGGCGAGCTGGCAGAGTTTGAAATATTAAGTGAGTGGCTTTGCGCATTGATTTGTTTCAAATGAGAAAGCAGATCAAATATCCGCGCCGCTTGTAAAAGAAAGCGAAGCGTACTGTGCATATTGCGTTGTAATATGCAAATTTGCACGAAAAAACTTTATGCCATTACGCACCGCAATCTCGAGTGAAGGTTCTGGAAATAGTGAACGGAAAAAGAAATATAGCCGAGTATTAGCGGAACAGTAACGAAGTATCCGTCTTCTTTACGACCTGCGTTTGTTTGCCGAAATAAAAGTAAAACGAGCGGATCTCTCGCTCTCACTATGTTCGCATTGCAATATTCTCGAAGTACAATTTCGCTGCATAAGATAGCGAAATGTTTGTGGGTGCACTTTGTTCGTCCTATTCTTTTATTTATGCTTTCCGTTCATTCGTAATCACCACTGGGAGAAAGCGACCATTTCGTTTTTCAGTTAAGTTGTTACTATGTGTACCACTCTGCGAATGTATCCAACTTTTTCATGCCGAAAGTGTACATGTATAAAATGATTGGTTTTTTCTTCGCTATACCCAAGCGATCACATTTTTAACTTTTTTCTGCATCACCGAAAGATCTTCTGAAAAATTCGTTTTTCTTATCACTTTTATGTTCGAAGCTTGAGCGCACAAAACAAATCTATAAAACAAAATTCAAATGTGTACGCTCATAATTAATTTTGCACATTGTTAAAGAAAGCATTGTCATTGCTTTTAAGCGAATTTTTTCCTCCACATGTTGCGAATATTTTCATCGTTGAGTTTTGTTAAAATTATGGAACAAACTAAATTTAGCTTGAGGCTACTAGTTTTATCGAATTAATTTCGCTGTTTCATAGTTTCTAGAATCATATTCAATTTCGATTAACATTTCCAATAATAGAAAAGAATTCGAAATGATAAGAGTGAAAATTCACTTTAATATCTTTTAATTTAATCTAAAATTTGAAAAAGAGTAGAAATTTTCGAGAAGTTTGAAAAGTAAGATAAATATTTCAAAGTTTCATCGTTTGAAAAAATTTCTTATTATTTCCTTTCTTTTACAAGAATAAAGGCTCAAAATTTCATTTTCAAGCTTTTTATTTAGAATCTCTCGGTAAAATCAATTTAATGATTGCTTTCCTCTCCAATTTTTTCAAAATTATTGATTTTCGGAGTTCTTTCAAATCCTTATTTCGTGATATTCTCCTTTTTCTGTCGTTCTTAACGTGTTTCTTGGTTTTTTATGATTTAAAACAAAATTTGAAATTTTCATTTTTTTTTCATTGATCTATGAATAACCCAATCTTCATTAATTTTAAAATCTCATCAAACGCATCATTTTTTCATACAATTTGTCAGAAATAAAATTTCTAAAGGATTTAAATACGACAGAGCGACATCAAAATGTGCTAAAAATCATCTTTAAAGGCAATCATTAATTTTTAATCAATTTTTAAACCACAATTCGCTAATTTTCTAAAAGTTCAAAAACAGACATCACTTTAAGGAAGAAAAATTTTATTCTAAAGTAAATGAGAGCTTTTGACCTCATAACTCAGATCAAATGCTGTCTATCGACCTGGAAACAGCTGCATTACTCTTACCTTTTAACTACAAGCAAAATTTGATGAAAATCGGTTTGGAAAATCCTGAGTCATAACTAGCACGGACGGACGGAAGGACAAAATGAAAACATAAGCGCTACATTTCTAACGGTTATGCTAAAAATGCTCGACAAACTCGATGGATCGAGCATGTGATACGTTTCGCTATTATCATTCTGCTCACGAGAATAAGTTTTTTTTTTCAAATTTAGCTCCCCATATTTATTATTCTTCTCTTTTATGTTTGCATTTCTTGTTTGAATAATTACACTTAGCGATCGATCGATGATCTATAGTAGCTTAGACAAAGAATCCTTTGGTTTTTTATTTTCGAGCCGAGAAAAAGAAAACAGAAATCACGAAATTTTCACAAAATTTGCCTTGTAGCAAAGCAAAACTTCGACGGACTTGACGATTTTTTGTTTTTCTCGAAACCGAAAGAAAATGAAACAAAGCAGAAACAAATTTCCAACGTATGGTTGGCTTTTTTGCGCTCTTACAAATATGTGCTTTTTATAAACTGCTGTTGTATACGTACTTACAGTCGTAACTTATTTTTCTCATTTTCTTTTTTCATGGCTAACTGTTATTCAAACTAGTGGCTCAACTTGTTTTCGTTTAATTTCCATAATGTAGCTCTCTTTTCAAAATTATGAATCGAGTGAAGTCGATCGAAAATAACGATCAAAGTTTAATCCAATGAATACAACAGATTGGCTTATATAATTTAAAGTAGGTGAAGTTTTTACGCTTTCTCAGTTAAATCAGCATCAAGCATAATTAAATAAATGGTATGCTACATGCTACATTTTTCAAACGAAAAATTGAGCTTTAGATTTAAAATTTAATAGCTTTTAGCTGTAATTAACGCTTGTTTGCAGCTAGATTATCTTTTAGGATTAAAATTTTTATTTCGAAGCGAGTATTTTGATTGAAACGAAAGTATTCGAAAAATATCACCAAAGTCAGTGAAAAGCGAATTGTAAGTTATCTCTGTTTGAGGATTACGTTTTTTACGACGAAACAGCGCTGGCTTTTGCAAATTACCAATTTTGATTGGGGAAAGTTGTGCCTAATGACAATTTCAACGAACTATTCCCAATACGCATTGTATTTAGTCTTGTAATGACTATTCGCTCGTATGCAATAAATGTTAAAAGTGTCTTCGTATTTACTGAACACAAGCATGCCTTGCGATAATAACCTACGCACTATCATACTAATTATTCGTTAAATAAGTCCGGGTATCGCAATTAAATGACAGCTTTTCCGCGAAGACGTTTCGTTTGAGTGCTACAAACGCAAATGCAAAAGGCAGTTTGCGCTTCGCAAGAACAATTCACTGTTTTACATTTTTAATTGCATAAATTAGTTTGTTTACTTTTTGCCAAAAGTTCGCAATTTCCGTTCCAAATGTGAAGAGTACAAAAAGAGTTGAGAAAGAAAAACGCGAATGAAACAGTCATTGATTTAAAAAAGGCGATCGACTCTGTGTTTTGTCATTTTCACTGTTGTGTTTCGCAGTGTCGATGTCGTTGTCGTCGACAACAGCTAAACGATAGAGCGATCGTAGAGAGCGATAGAAAAAGTTAGAACGAAATCGGAGACAAGCATTGTGTTAACCATTGCAAATATCGATCACACGCCGGCATTTGGGCGTAGCCCTTTCTGAAAACATTGCACACAGCGAAATTGTGTCGTTTTGTTTCATCTTCATTTGCCTCACTGCTATATATAGCATTTAAAGAAGACAAAAAGCAGGGATTCACATGGATCAAATCGGCCATTTGTTTGCTTTCAATTTCGTGTGTTCGCAATTATATTTTTATTATAAATGAGGCGATCTTAGCCACGAGCCTCTCCTCTCTGCTCTTCGCTTACTTTCGCTTACCTACTTGCGCTCCTCAAATTGCTGTGGCCATTCTCGAGAATAGTTTAAACTCACTGCCGTCGTCGATCGAACAAATCGAATGATATTTAATGTTCTATCGATTCAATTGTGTTATTTGGTTTCTCTCCGCAAAACTAATTTCCAGCGGCTATTATGCACTACACATATTAACTTCAATATTTCATAAAATATGTTTTCGCTCATAAAGATGAAATTAAAATTCTGCGCATCGAGGTTTCTCGTTTCAATTCATTTCTAAATTTTGATCGAATTCATTTTTTGAAATAACGAATTGAAATAAAATAAAATCGAGTGAAAGTTGTTGCAAAAGATAAACCGAATTAATTTCATCAACTTAGAATTTGGTTTCGTTTCTAATTGGATTTTGACTTTTATATGAATATTTTCGGCAAACATTTGCACACTTTCGTGCTTCGCTTTTCAAATGCAATTTGCATCGGAAAAGCACACACAGAGAGAGAAAAAGAGAAAAATATGAAAATTCTATATACTCACAGCAATCTGTGCACAAATGGTCTAGTTGTGCGAGGAAGAAGCAAAGCAGAAAGTAAGCAAAAAATCGTCTCGGCCCTTTTCTGCTCATCGAAGCAAAATTTTCAAAACCATTAGAATTTTTAAATATTTATAAACTAAATTTTTACATTCGCAAAGTATCTTTTTCTCGAGTGCTAAAATGTGTCTGCGAATTTAGTCGCAAATTTTTTCTTTTCAAGTGAGTTATTTCAAACAAACCC
>NCKU01001135.1:0-28670 GCA_003675995.1 Dinothrombium tinctorium | reverse complement strand
AAAGAGAGTCTGTGTATCGCTTCTATTCACATCCAAATGTTGTATGCTCAAAAGCTTGTAATCTGCTTTTGATGAAAGTGAACAAATCGAAAAGCAGTGAAATAAATTTACAAAAATTCTTTGATAAAACGAAAACTATAAGTTGCGAGGCGAAAAAATTTTGCAGCACAACTTAAATTGTGCAGATTTTTTCTTTACTTTCGCCACATTTTGTTTCTATTTGTTCAGTTTTTCTTCAGAACACTAAAGAAAGAGAAAAAAGTTTGTGAAAAAGTTTTTTCGCGTTCATTGAAAAAAATGCTTCAAAGGACAGATAGTCGAGCCTGAAAACAAGCAGAAATTTACTTTCCTCCAATTTCTTCGCTCGTTGCCCTTTTTTCAAATTGCTGTTCATTTTTTCTTTTTTGTTTTTTCTTCGTTTCTTAAATAAAGTTTGGCAAAAAAGTTTTTTTTTCAATGATAAAATTGAGAAAACGTTAATTCAATTTAACGATTCTTTTTGCTGCGCTCACTTCGATTCTTTCGTTCTCTACACACGAACTTTCGCTGCTCTGCTCACTTCTTTTTTGCGCTGAAAACAAGAGTAAATTCGTGTGTTTTTCATGAAAATATAAATTTTTTAAATCTTCGGCGCGAAACAGAAAAAAGAGACGCGAAATGTAATTTATTTTTTAATTCGAAAATGGAACGAGGAAATTTTTTCTTAAATGTGACTTTGACTTATTGCAGCTAATATTGTAAAGTATGTTTACTGAGAGTTTGAATTAAAACTTTTTTTCTAATTATAATAATTTTCCATAAAAGCTTTATCTATGTAAAAAAAAATCTCATTTCGATTTCCTAAAAGCATTTGCATTTTTGTAATTCAAATGTTGATTAATTCAAAACATTTTTACATTAATGAATATGAATGGTGAATGAAAAAATTATATGCTGAACCTTTTCACTTTGAAATATCTGCAGTGACAAATTTTAATTTAATTTTCTTTTAACAAGCAAAAAGCTCAACTCATGATGTTATTTTTACAAAAATATCAATGCAAATATTTCGATTCGGAGAAAATACAATTAAAAAATTTAGTGCATGTCCTATGTGAATTTTTGAAAAATAAATCTTAAATCGTAAATTTTGTAAGACCATTACAATACTTCACAACTTTAGTCGGATTTATAAAAATTAACGAGAAAATACCAAGTTGCTAAACGCATCGAATTTTTGAACATTTCCTTATCATCTTTTTCAACAAAACACCCGGCGAAAATTTTAATGGATAAGTGAAAATATTGTAAAAACATTTAATTATCATGTGTTTTTATAATTTGAAATTTAATACACATAATTTCATAATAATAAAATAATTTATTCAGGTTCAATATGACAATTTTGAAACAGCTGTTGAGAAGTTCATTAAAAAGGAATTGATAAAAGGAAAATAACCAAAACATTTGCCATTTGGATTTTATTGAGAATTTTTCAAGAAATATTTAGTGATTGAAGAATTTAAGAAATATTCGATTATACGAATTTTTTCTACGGAAATTAAGATGATAATGAAATTATAGTGAAAAAATGCAAAGAAAAATTCTTTTAAATCTTTTTTGAGTATTAATTCAACTAAAATTACTCAGATTTTATCTTTTCGATTAATTGCACTCGCGTTGATTTTAAGTCACTTCCTTGTCAAAAACGCTTACAATCTGTTCGATTTTTTTTCTAAATGGTTTATCATTTTCATGCATGAAATTGTTCAAAATGTCGCTTTTAAAATTATGTCCAAAGCAACTAATTTTATCGACATTAAATGATTTAATGGTTTCTTCAATGGTTTGTTTTAACCCTTATGAACTTTTTTATTTCAACTTGTTACTATTATAGTTTTCATTTTACAAATTATTGAAGATGGTCAATCATTTTATTCAATTTAAAATTACAATTTTTCATGATTTACGATTTTTACCAAAATGAAAACATTTGTTTAAACGGGTTTTTTCAAGCTCTGCTTTTTTAAACTTTAAATTCAAAATAGCCACTTTCAATCGATAATAAGAATTTGGACTTTTTGAGTAGCGATCAAAACACAAAATTGATGTATCGCAGCAAACCATTTGGACTAGAAAACAATTTTGAAAACATTTATTTGAAATATTAGACGGCTACTTTTACCAAATTTATGCATCATTTTACTCCAACACTTTTCTTTGTTTTAGCTCAATTCAAATAATTTGTACAACTCCTTTCAAAATGTTTTGCTATCGTTTTTTCACAGACAAAACCCAAATACTTAATGTTTTTAGCATTTAGGCAAGAGCCGTCTGTGAGTGTTCGAATAGAATATATTTAATAAATGTTAGAGCTAAGTGGTTTCTGCAATAAAGGTACAGCAATATTTGCAGAGTAAACATTTGCACTTTTCCCTTCAACCATTTTTATCTTTTAGGGATTAGGTGCGCAGTCTTCTGATTTTAGATGTTTTAAGTGCTGAATTAACTTAAAATCCTGAATGTAAAAATTATTTTTTGTTATAAAAAAGTTAAAATGCTATTTTCATATAGAAAATGATTTTTGCTTTTCTTTTCAGCTCAAACAAAACTGATTTTGGTTTTTTAAAATCGCTCGTTTTACACTTTCACACCCAATCGCATTTAAATATTTAGCAGTTATTATCAAATATTTACATTTATTCTATTATAACCATAAAAAAATAAATAAATAATACTATTCTTGACGCAAAAAAGTTTTAAAATTTTGTAGCAAATTCCTCTTTTTGTTGTTTAATCTTTTTATATTCAGAGTAGTAGAAAACACACAAAAACAGACACAGGCACAAAATCACACAAAAAATTGTTAATAAAGCAAAATTTCTTGAACATAGGAGGCAACTAATGCTTTCGAAAAACAGGAAAGAATTAGACACTGAGGGAGCAAAATTCTTGAATACTTTAGCCAAGTAATTTTTTATTTTAGCTGACAATTAATTTGACGTTTGTATTAAGGAACAATCGATCAAATAATGGATGCAAAGAGAAACGAGAATTTTACATAAAAAACATCGATAAAACTGATAAAACGAGCGATAAAATTGATAGAAAAATAGTTTATTCACACAGAAGATCACATTAAGCCACTTCATTTCATGTGCCACTCGCGAATCGATTAGAATTTCATGTCAAAATTATTGGCCCTAGATCTAAGCACATCTCAATGATGCAGTTGTTCAAGCATTTGATACATTCTTCATTGAATTGTGTTTCTCTTTTAAAATTAACAATGATTGAATTTAAAAGTTCATCGTTAAATCAGGAAGTTTTTCTGATAAAAATTTTATTTAGTGAATTACACATTTTAAACATTTAAAAATGTTTCTCGACAGTTTGTATTCTTATTATATACATAATTATAAGCCTCAATAAAATTAGTAGCATTTATCTTAGCAAATCACAATTCGATTAGCTTGCGCTCGAATTTGAATTCAACTCTAAAAAATTTTTAAGATTATCTTTCAATTAATCCCTAACTTGATTGTTTCTTAAATAAACAACTAAATTCATCATATGTTTACCTTTTGTTAGTTGGTGAAAGTGTTTTATTAACTGCTCGAAGCAGCAAAGAAGGAAAATGATTCAACCCAGAGCGAACTTTCAGTTTACTTTTTATGCGAATGTGTGCGCTTTCACAGCTTATAGTAATTTAAAGTAACCAAAAAAAAGTTTATGCATTAAATGCGGCTGAAGGCGATTAAGATTAATATAGTAGAATAGGGAGAAATGTGAAATGCAAAATTTATGGTTTTTTATTTCGCCAAAGCGAAGTTTACAAAAAATTAAAGCGAAACTTTTGTACACAAAAGTTTTGAAAGGACGACTTTCACTTGAGTTATTCGCTTTAAGAGTTTTATTGATTTAGCAACGAAGAGCATTAGGATACGAAGCAAAGTAGCAGCGAGTGCAATGTTCTGTGTATGTGTTTGTATATATATATATATATATATATATATAGTATATACATATATAACGTTTTGCAGTATCCGAAGTGAAAAAGTTTTTTGCTAAATTTATCGAAAAGTGAGGATAATTTTTCGCTTCTATCCTAATTCTTCGCTTTTCGAATCGTCTTTCGTCTCATTGGGATCGAGAACAATTTGAAAACCGATTAAAGCTTAGCGAAAGCTATAAACTCGACGATCAATTTTTCTCTCCAGTTCTCTTCTCTCTTTCTCGCTCGCTCTCGCTGTCGCTTTGTTTCTACTCTTTTATTTTATAAAAATTTCAACGCAATTTACAAATCGCTGTTGTTGTGAAAAAATAATGTTAAAGTAATTTTATAAATTGCGAACAGACTGAATCGAAGCTTGAAATGTAGTAAAGAAGAAAAAATTAGATTGTTTTTCCGAGAGAGAGAGAAGTATTGATTGCCAGCATAAAGAAAAGGAGCTTCAATACTGCAATGGGTTCTATATAGTGAAATGAGTGCTATTAAGTATAAAATGAAATTAATTTTGCATAACTTTAGAGCAGAGAAGATGGTCAAGCTCAAGAAGCGGAGGCGAAGCAAAATTGATTGCACTCTACTTTCTACACGTAATTAAAAGCGAAACGATTTTTCTTGGTTTATAATATAACTAACTTTAGCAATCACGCGCTTAATTAATGGCCAAAATGGCAATTCATAAGACAAGTCAACAAGCTTATTGAGCAGGTTTAATACACTTGCAAACGGTTTGCAGTGATCAGTGATCACAAAACTTTTAATCAAAGTATGTTCTCCCTTCTCTACTCTCGCTTTTTGTGTGCAAACGAAATTAATGACAGTTGATTGTTTTGAGCAGAATTGAGCGCAGTTAGTGAAAGAGAAACTGAAAGAGAAAGGAATAAATAGTAGTCGAGTTTGAAATTTACTTCTTAACGTACCTTTTCGATTTACGTATTTTCGAACCATTTTTTATTTGCCTTTTTTCGCTACGATCAAAAAAGTGACGAAAATGAGCCGAAAACAGAGAGAGAATACAAGAAGTGAACTGTTTCCAGAGACAGATACACAATGCAACGAAAGCATCATTTGTCAAAGACATGTAATGGGTTTGTTCCCAGTAAGGTTTTTCACTTTGCTCGCTTTTTCTCCGAACGCCGTATACACACTCTCATTCTTGTGTTCGCCTTCTTTCTCTCAACTCAACACACGCACCCACTTTTTCTTCTTTCTTCTCTTCGCGTTTCACACTTTTTCTAGCCATCGAAAGCACACTGTCGAAATGCTTAGTTTGATGTGCTTTTTACTTTCACACTTTTCTAAAATGCTTTGTTAGCGATCAAGCAAAATGATATCTCATCAAAAACAAAATGCTTCAGGCAGTAGCTTAAATTAGCGCAACTCGTATTTCCCGGCTAAATCACTTGCATTACTTTGCTTTCGTAAATTATTATGCTACGTGCTGAACTTATTTCTGACAAACATAACATTCTTGATTAAAGTGGTTTTAATTTCACCAAGTAAATCAAGATCGTTTACGACAGTGCACAAAATTGAGTATAAGCGCTTATATTCGCTGATGAAAGTTGCGCATCACATGAAAATGCAATCCGAAATGTGTTTCAACTTTCTCTAAAATTTTTACGCAATCAATGCCGAAATAAGGCCATAATCATAGAATTTACGAACGTAAGTAGTTTCTTGCGGTTTTTGAAATGAAAAACGAATCGAAATAAGAACTGAAATCAGTGCTTAAATAGCGATTTGTATAAATCTAGCGTTTTCTATTGATTTATTTAAACAGAACATTGTTCTTGTACTTTATGCACGTTTTTGTATGCGATTCGCATAAAGAAAAAATGTGGAGAGTATTACATTTTTGCGAGTGAAATATAATTGTGTATCATTTCGATTGAGAAAGCATTTAGAATCATGAATGTAATAACCAAACTAGAAATGTGCGCATTCAGATCTATCAATCCATAAATTTCTCACTCTATTTACTGTTCACGTATTTCGAGGAGCGAAGATTTATTCAAACTATAGAGACGCATTAAAGAAGAAAGCGTCTTATTTTTTGCTTCTCAGAAAGCAAATTATATTCTTTTAAGCGTGACGAAAAAGCAATCAAACGCAATTGCAATAAATTTTAAAGAAAATTATTGCTCTCTTTTTCTTGCTCGCTGCTTTCTCTACATAAATATAGCCGAAAAAAGTTTAATACTTCGATGTAACTACTATGCTTTAAAGCTGGAAAAAGTAAAAGTAAAAATAATTCATATGGTGCGCTCACTTTTGTGCATTGTTTTCGCCGCCTGCGTACACAAAGCGCATTGCTTTTGATTCGAGCCGAGCGCAATCCTTACAATTTGCTTTAAATTTCGACTCTCAAATGATGCCTTTTGCAAATTCACCGTTGAGAGTTGCATTAACATAGTGAATGGCTGGCATTTATGAATTTCTTCTTTAAGTATACTACTCACACGTACACATGCACACCTTTTGACGGTTGGCAGCGATATAAAAAGAAGCAAATTGCCGTTTTGAAGATTGAATTGAAGAAGAGAAAGAAAAAGCGGCAGCTTGGTCATTGCTCACAGCTACATCGCAAACATGGTACAGTTTCTCAATTAGAAACATCAAACATAAACCGATAATTAGATTAGCCATAACGTGGTCATTTCAGCCAGCAATGTTAGAAATTTGTACATTTTGACAAATATCGGTAGAGGAAGAAAAACATAACGAATGAAACGTGTTCATTCGCTCGATGCACTCATGAACAGCGAACAATTTTCGGACATTATAATTTCGAAATGAAAATTAATATTATATAAGGTTGGAGGCGAACTAAGAAGGAAGACGCAGAAAAAGTGTGCAACAATCACGTCTTCTTTGCACTTGCTTCTGCTTCGCAGCGATGAATAGCTCCAAATTACTGCCATTAGCCGTTAGTAGCCATTAATTCTGTATTATTCACCATCACGTTAAACTTAAATATGAAATCATTCGTTTTCTAAAAATTGCTGCATCTCTCTCTCACTCGCATCTCACTGCTTGTTTGTAATTCATTAGTTTTCGACGCAAACTAGAGAACGTACATCGCTGAAAACGTCACACTTTCGGATATATTATTTTCGTGTGAAAAATTCACTCTCTTAAATTGCATTTTCTCGACTCTTTATTCATCCGCCTTACTTTCAAGCGTAAAGCGCTGTTACGCTGTGAATTTATCCATTTTTCATATTTTAATGAGTGTAAAAAAGAAAGCTGAGCAAAAATTATTTGTTAGAGGATATTTTCGAGAAATTTATTCGAGAAGTGAAAAAATCACTTTGTACACAACGCATTGCCGTTTGAAATTTTTCGAGCCCCCGCTGAAAGTTATTTATTTCATTCGCCCTCAGCATTTAAATCATAGCTCGCAGCAAACTTAATACGCCATTATTTAAAATCTGCTTGTCTTTTTAACATAAACTGTTCCTAATATTTTTTCCACTCTTTGTTCTTCGCTCGCGATGAAAGCAAAAACACGCTCGAGCAAAATGACATGGTGCGTTTGCATTATATCCAGCCACTCTTGTGTATTGTTAAACTCAAATCATGATTTATGATAGTAACACAGAATACAAAGAAAAAAGGTTCATATTCACAAAAAATCAGCCAACGAAAAGGTTTTTTCTTGCTGAAAATTTCTGAATTTTGTTTGAGCTTCAGTATGTATATCAAGTAATAAATTTTGAGTGAAAAAATTTCATTTCTTCGATTTTATGTTGCTTTTTTCAAGACTGAAAGTTTGTTTAATGTTTCTTCTTTTTATGTCGAATGAAACTCTTTTTTCTTCTTTAAAAAAATTTAATACATTTCGTTTATGAATTTCTTCGCAAAAAAATTTCGTTCTGCAATTTTCTCTTTGCATCGGATGCAATTCCAATTAAGCAACGTTAATGGAAATATACGGCAAATGCCGAAGATAAATAGCGAATTAAATCTTATTCACTAACTCTCTCTCTGCTTTTATCAGCATAAAAAAATTTGCGCGCATAACTTTTGCGTTAAAATGTTTTTTTATCGTTTTTTGTTTTCTAAAACAATACAATGAAAAGATCTTTGAGAACTGAGAATATTGCTATTCTTTGCATAATCTGCTTTATTAAGAATTTTCTTCTTCTCCTCTTCTCTCATCGATAAACTAAAAAGATGAGAATTCAATTTTGAAAATCCAAAAACAAGAAGCGAAGAAGAATGCGAAAAATATTGAATTTTGAGAAAAACTGTTAAACTGACTAAGAAAAAATTTCTTGTAAGATGCATTGAAATGCTTGGCTCAAAACTTTGCTGCTGATAGCCGATGTTTAAAAAACATACGTCGTCTCGAATATAAATTGCTGTTTATAAAAGATTGAAAAAACTTTTGAGATCATTTTTTGCTTCTCTGCCAGGCCGTGTGAATCAATTTTCTTATTGTTTTCAAATGGATGCTTAATTTAGTATAAACATTTTTTGCTCACTCAACTATTTTTCTGTTTCTAAATTTCCTTCAATTCTTTCGTTTTCCTCCTCTCTTTCAACTTTAAGCCGCCGCATACAAACTGCTTAAATTTCGCTCGATTTCGCGACAAATGATTCGCAAATCGAGAAAGAAAGCTTTGCACCAATTTTCGGAAACTTCTTTCGCTGACAAGCAAAATTTAGAAGCGAATAAATGTGTATTAGAAAATTGTTTGCCGGATAATAAAGATTTTGAGCGGTTGCAAACGACGACAGTGTAACGATTGTCTGAAGTGCCTGCGATTCGGAAGCACGATATCGCGCTCTTTGCCAGACCTTACGATGAGAAGCCATTTCGTTTTTACATTACCGAATCCACTTTCAAGCTTCTTCACTCTCGCCATCAGTGCAAATATGACACTTCTTAATGCGCAAAAGATTCGATACATTAATAAAATGTTTTTTCTTTCATTTAAGTTTGATCTTCAATAAAAATCTTGAGAACAATGTATTTGTAAGGCAGAGTTCATTGGTTCGACGGTTCTCTATTGATTTCGGTGCCTGTTTTACTGTCAAAAGAGAAAAATTGAATGACAATTTATAAATGGAAGCGAATGAGAATACGAGAAACATTAATGCGTTTTTTAGTTACGAGAAGAAAAATAGTGAAAGAAAACATAGAGCAATGATAATAATAGATATTGAATTTTATTCGAGATGAAAAAAGTTTACAAAAGTGTGAAAGTAAAGATAGCGCGACATTAAAAATGGTGAAAGGAGAAAAGATATATGGTTTCGTTTGCAGAAAAAAGTATCGCTTATTGTTTACTGTCATTTTAAAGCGTAAAAATGTATGCGACAATTGCGAGCGAAGACAGAAAGAGGAACGAAAGACGAAAAGGAAACGAGGGGAGCAGAAAGAGATGAGCTCGATAATTTATGTTCCAACTTCGAAACGAGGGGATCAGCGAGAGCAGAGAATTGAATGAGCAAACAACGAGCGCAGTATAAGCGTCGATATATCATTCATTTGACAGTCAGTCTTTGGTTACTAAACATTTTAATATCTTAAAGTAAACTCTTTAATGGCGTGCATCATTTCAAAGCCTTCCAAAGTTTTTGCAAAATTAAAAACGAACAAAACTTTTCTTATTTTTTAAAATGCTCCCCTTTTTAACTGATAACGCAAAATTTCCCTTCGCTTTAGCTAATTACCGGCACCGCACTAAACGCCTCCACTATTTTATGTAACTGAATATTCGCGCAAAGCTAGCAACGTCATCTGATACAATCAATTGTCATAGGAATTTTGCAATTTTTCTTGCAAGCTTTCACTGTATTATGACAAAGCCAGAGCTACTCTTCTACTTTAACTTACCTTTTCTGCAAACTATGATAATTTTTTTATATATTTAATTTAAAATTTGAAAAATGTTTTTTCTTTCTGCCACTTAAAACTAAAACAAATGCGCAGTTGAAGTATTAAATTACTTGTGATTGAATTTCAAATAAATACAGTTCTTACTAAAAGAAAGTGATGCATTTTTAATCGATTGCATTAAACATTGGAATCCAATTATTCTTGTTAATAATTGTTGATTTTATCGTTATCAAAAAGATTTGAAGTTTGCTTAACATATTTAATTATACTTTTGCCAAATATTTCGATCCTTTGTCGAATTCAGCTTCTCATTACATTATTATAATTTCTCACTCTTAAATCTTAATTGAAAACCAACCAAACAAAAATTCAATGTTTGAATAGAAGCTTCTTATGAATAATAAAATGTAAGAATTGTTGTGTATGAATTGTTCAATTTTAAAATAGTCTAGATTTTGAAAATTTTGAGAAAATTTTAAGTTTCGCACTATTGTCAATTAAAAATAGTGATATCCATAAAAGAGATTAATTTCACTTATATATTTGAGTGATAAAATTTCTTAATCTTTTGTTATATTTTTTGCAAAACAGCCTTAAAATGTTGACCTTTTGTTTTTCTAAAGTAAAAATTTTCTAATCGATTATTAACATAGTTATAAGCTTTTGACAAAAGTGCCAATTTCTCTTTGGGGAATAAAATATGCATGAGCACGTAAGTTTGTCTAAGATTCTTTCGTTAGCAAACAATTCTACTCATTTACAAACTTCACGTTCCATTAAAACTGACATTGCCAATTACAGCGCTCATATTCTGAGATTTCTCAGTGAAATTTTGCTGCTTTCCATCTAACGTTGAATTTCTTTTTCATTTCTACCTCAATTTAGATAAAATTTAAATGTAAGGCGTTTTACATAACAGCAAATAAAAAATCAATTTTAATTTTAACGTTGCTTTTGTGAGTTAAAAAACAAGTTTACTTTTAGAGTTATTTTTATATGCGGAAATAAAATTTTTATTGCTTTATTTTTTACTAGAAAAGCAAGCAAAATTAAAAATTAAAATTCAAAATTAATAAAAAATTAATGAAAATAAATCAATATGAAAGCTTATAAAAGCAAATACGCCGAGAATTTTTTTCTTCTCTAGATCGCATATCGCTAAGCTTTTTTAAGACGATCTGTTTTCACAACTTGACATTTAACCATACATCGATTGCAGAAATCTTTCATTGCAAAACTCTTTTGAAAGATTAACTGTCAAAATTTTTTTCTCTTCACTAAAATCAAAAGTTTTCTAGCTCAGAGATTGCTGTTCAAATGTGTCTTCAAAACAAGGAAAAAATGAAAATCTATTTTTCATTGAAACTTGCCTGAAAAGCAAATTTTTTTCTATTTTTGAATTATGGAATAAAAGTTTCGCAAAAAAATTGAATATTGACATCGTTTTTAATTCACTTGGCTTCCATCGAAGATATTTTTCTAGGACATTTTTTTCATGGCAAAGCTGGAATTGAAGTGCTTTTGAGCAATTGAAAAAAGCAAAAACACTAAAAATGAAGCGAAATCAATCGCCTTGATTGAGTTTGAAAACGCATGAATTTTACTCGAATTTGAATTTTAAATTCTAATCATCAGAAAAAACCAAAGTCATTTCGCAAATGTTACACAGCAAAAAATGGACGCTGTTTACTGTTTAAAAAGAAGCGATAAATTTGCTCGTTTTAGCGTAAGCGGAAGACGAGAGAAGCTCTTTCAAATTGTTCTTTTTTAATTCAAAACTGTATTTTTGTGTTTTGGAAAAGTGTAATTTTCATTTTTTCACAGTTTTTTCGTCGTGTTTAAAATACGCACAAAAATGTAAGACACGAAAAAACATTATCTCGTAGTAAAATTGAAGTGAAAGTACACTTAAGTGTATCTTCTTTGTTGCTTTTCTTATTCAGCCATTAGACAATGACTTTTTGCTGCGTGAAAATGCATTAATTTAGGCGACTAAAGCACGCTTCTGTTCACACACGCTTTGGCGAGCGCTGTACGCTTTTTTCGACGAAAATGCGAGTGCTTTACTTTCGCTGTTCGTGCGTTAAAACTGCACTGTCGACGAGAAATTGTGACAATAAATTTGCATTGAAAAAGTGCATGTTCTCTGCCCGCCGACTTAAATTTGTTTCGTGGCACTCATTTCAAATTTCTATTTCGAGTGTTTACGATTCGAGTTTAGTTCTGCGAATAGATTTTTTCGTGGCCACTATTCACCGAGGCTATTCTCCGCGCTTCGCGCTTTCGAGTATAAAGATAAATTCCTCGTGAAAAGCACATTGTCGCAACGTCGCAAAGCTCGTGCAAATAGTGGAGTTTGTCTTCTCGAGAAGTCGCATTAAGGATATTTGTTGTACGGCGATTTTTCTTTTTCCGCGACTAAACAGTGCGCACTTTTTCAGCTTGATTTATACTTTCTTTTCTTCGCTTTGAAAACTTTCAAATTAAAACTCGAAATTTGCTCTCTTATTTCAATATTGAAAGCGAAAATGTAAAGCGAGTCTCGTATTTCATTTGTTCAACTCTAACGCTGTTTCGCAGTTAAAGCTGACTTATATTTAAAGTTAAAAATTGGAGAGTTCAAAATTTGCACTTCACGCGAAATTAATTTCAAAGCACAAAATGCTTGAAATGTTTGGCGAGCGTTATAAATTCGGCGCTGCAAAAAGAGCTGCATTAATAGCGTTTAGATTTTTAGCGAATGCATTCTGTAAATAATGAGAATCGAGAAAAAATTTCGTTTCACTTTTTCTTCCAGTTTTTGAATTTAAAATAAGCGAACAAAAAGCAAAGCGAAACATTAGTTTTATCTGAAAGCAATTATGATCGAAATGAGATTCGGCATCGTGCTAGACCGTTTTTTAATCATTAAGCCTTGTCAGACAAACAAGAACACGGCTTGGCGTTGCGAGCATTGCGAAACAAGAATATTGAAAAACAAGAGCGATTTCGAAAAACATGAATGGAGGTAAATTAAGAATGAAACATTGGACAAGTGGATGCATAAGAAAGAAGAGCAAACAAACAATCAATAAACAGTGAATGAAAATGCCTCCATTCCGCAGTGATGTGCTGAAATATTGCGATTGCGATGAAAAGCAATAAGATGCACTTTTTGCAGTATTCCGCTAAATTATTCTTCTCTTTCTGTTTCAGACTATCCGCCGTATATTGCGATCGTCGGCGGTAGCGTACAGCTGCCTTGCAACGTAACCCCGCCGAGCGACGAGGACAGTGTGGTGCTCATCCTTTGGTATCGTGACGATACTAGCAATCCTATATATTCGATCGACGCTCGAATCACAAGTTTGTCGAAAGCGAAACACTTTCCGAGCGATATACTCGCCGATCGCGGCACATTTAATATCACGTATCCACTATCATATTTGCGCATTAATCCTGTACGCGAGGACGACGGTGGCGAGTATCGATGTCGAGTGGATTTCAAAAAAGCGCGAACAGTAAATCGCATTTTTAAGCTCAACGTGATCGGTAAGCGATTTGCTCTCTTAGCACATCTCTTACGACTGCACACGTTAATTAATTTTAAACACATGTCGTTGACTTTTTGCTCGACGCGTCTTCGATTTCTCACTCAATTTATGAGACGATTTATTGTGAGGATAAAATGTAAAAAAATCTTGTTCAGCTCGCTTTTTGTCTCCTGTGTCATTTGTATCTTTATAAGTCGGTAGCGTGAAGTGAGACCCTTTTTTACCACTCATTAGTTACGTGCTTTTGACAGCGAAATTTTTACACGACATTTGCTCGCTATTTAAAACGAGAACAAATTTTCGTTTTGCTTTGCTTTTTCATTTACTTTTTGTTTCCTCGCAAGAAAACGAAGAAACTGTGCAATAAAATCACGTTAAGCGCCGAAAGAAAGCAGAAGAGATGAGCGCTCAGTTAATTTATCTTCTACGCGCTTTATTCATCTAAACAAATGTGCAGCGAAACTGCATACGGCGAATAGAATGCCGAAATTTACGAGCTTCGAGCACGTAACCGAGTTTATTTCGGAAAATGCGCATACGCTATATTATATATTGCATGGCCAAAAGTATTTTATTGTGCTACTTCTCAAACTTGGGTAGCATCAGGCGAGGAAAAAGAAAAAAAAATTGCACGGTGCGTTCAAAAATTTTGCCAACTTCATGCGTCATTAAGCAGAACGCTGGTTGAAGCGATGCTCGCGTCAAAAAGAGAAAAAATTGGGCAGAAAAGACATGAAAAAAGCAAAATAATCATAAATAATGCGGAGAATATCCACAACGAACAAGTAAATAGTAATATGCTTTTGTATTCACTATTTCGCCGCCAGTGCCTGTTGTGCAAATCGTTGTTTTCGACGATTACGGTAACAACATTAAAGACATCGCTGGTCCTTACAACGAGGGAAGCAGCGTGAATTTAACTTGCGAAGCCGAAGGAGGTACGTTTGATCGATTCACTTTCGCTGCCCGTCGAGTATTATTGCCGAGCAATCATTTTCACTTTAACTTGGAAACAATAGCAGCTAACAATTGTGATCTGTTTCATCTCTGGTCTTAGGTAGTCCATCACCTTCAGTTCACTGGTTTCAAGGGAGCGCTGTTATTGATGACACCTTTTTCATTTCACCGAAAGGAACAACAGTAAATACCTTATCGCTGTCGCCGTTGAAACGCGATGATTTAATGATGGTTTTGTCTTGTAAAGCGTCAAATAATAATATCACTGCGCCAGTTTCGCACACGATTGCCATCGACATGAACCGTAAGAGTCTCGCCCGATCTTTAATCTGTCTTGTGGTCATCTTATTAATCTCCTCGACCTATTAGCATTAAGAGTTGGCTTGCGAGAAATTTGAGCAAATATTGAAAACTGTGTCGCAAACAGGAACAAGTGATAAAAGTTTGTTTCTTTCCTGAACAGTGAAACCGCGCGAAGTACGAATAATCACACCGATGAACAAACTGTCTTCTGGCGTGCAGATCGAGTTCGTTTGCCAATCGACGGGTTCAAAGCCACCGGCGAATATAAAGTGGTATATCGGTAAAAATGAATTAGACAATCTCGGTGAATCAGTGTCCGAGGATGGTTCAGTGACCACAAGCTTTCTTTCATTTGTGCCTTCAATAGAAGATAATGGCAAGAGGCTGTCTTGCATTGCGATCAACTCGAAATATCCGGACGCTCGCGTCGAAGATGGTTTTATTGTACAAATCAAATGTGAGTGAAATTCTCATCACCTCATTTGGTCACTTCGTTTATTTTTTCGATGAATGCAATGTTCACTGGATTTTCTTTGTCTTCCTTTCCCTCATCGGTTAGATTCACCTCTGGTTTCTATTGTTATGGGTGCTAGTTTACAGCACGAACAGATCATAGAAGGAAGCGATGTGCTATTCGAATGCAACGTTCAGGTATTTGTTATTTACACTTTTCGCTTGTTGTCTAAACACATTGTGGACCGAAAGGGAAGTGGAGAGCGAAAGCAGAGAAGAGAAAAGAATGCGAGAAGAAAAGCAAAGATGAGAGAAAAAGTTAATTATGTGTGTGAGTGTGTGTGTGACGAGCGAAATTAATGATAGAAACGTGTCGCCATTAAACGTGATTTTAATTTCGAAAGTAAAACGAAGTGCACGATTTTCACTCATTTGTTCGATACTTTCTCACTTGTGTTCATCTAGACGAACACTGTTTATTCGCTTTTATGTGCATCGTTATGCGATAATTTATTTCTTTTTTCTCGACGCTCAATTTATTGAACAGAATATATTGAGCAGCGAAAAAGCGCCACTGCTAATTACAATTTTTCACGTGCTCTTCACAAAAAGTTTCATGCAGTGAAAAGCGTACTTTGCTACGGAGCAATTTTCGAGAGTAAGTGCAATGTTTGTGACTCGAAACAATCTGCTTTTTAGCGAACTTTATTAAATAATTGCTTTTTTTCACCTTTTGCTCCGCACTCATCTACTTTGCATCGCTGTTCTCTCTCGCCAATACTTCTTGATGGACGCAAACAACGGCTATCTGTACACGACGTTTTGTATTTGTCTTGTTTCGACCGATATCATCGCTTTTAGCTTCGCCCATAAATTCTTTGCTAATCAATGACAAATACATTTTCGACAACACGCGAAAAACTTGTGTCCATTGAATACGTAAGAAATGCTATGAGCTTATTCTTATGCGAAAGCATAGATAACGCAGCACTTTTTATGGTGAAATGGTAAAAGAATCCATCTGAACAATACTTTGATCTTTCACTTTAGCTCTTGTTTTTCGTTCTCTGCCCTTTTTCTTCTCTGCTCTTTTGAATGAATGAATTATTAATGCTCAACATTATTCATCCGAAAAAGCGGTTGCATTCCGTACTTTGTTTTCAAACGCTTTAAGTCCACGTCTCTGTTTCTGTGTACCTTTTGTCTGAAATAAAAATTTTTCTTTCGCGTCTGCATTACCAATTACCAATATATCAATTTTCCCTTCGAAATATTTTTTTGTTTTGTAAATTTCATTTCACATGAGAGGTTTTCACTTAAGTTAAAAACTTTTGACGGAAAATAAAAATTTGGCAAACATGCAATACAATTGTTTAAATTCATTTTACATACTTTATATGCATTTTTCTCTTGTGTATGTGTGCACAGTTTATGTGAACAGTATTCAAATAAAGCTCCCACTATACATTGCCTGCGTTCAGCTTATTCAAAAACGAATCCTAGAAGCTAATTGCATATCGCTGTCTGCATTTCAAATGCCTTATTTGTTTAGTATTTACTTCGCTTCAAAATGTATGTACACAGACGAGGAGCGTGCAAAAAGAGAGAAAAACCTGTGATTAAAATTGCAGAGGAAATTGTGAGTCAATTTGTGACAGCAAAGAAGAGAAACGAAAGCGCGTGAAAATCGAGATCTATTCAACTTGAGTCTGCTGAATTAATGAACGCAGAGTTCGCTGAGATTGCGTTTTTCCCTTTCAATTTAATATAAGGCAAATTTTTTCTTTATCTTTGGCTAAATCTTTTTTTCTCAATCGCATAACTTTCAGCCTTTAAGTAATAATGAAAAAATGTGCTTAATAAAAAAATGCGCAACGTAAACAATGGAGTGATTTACACGATTGAGACGAAAATGTCAGCGTGATGAAGTAAGCCGAGGTAAATGCGCGTCTCTAATCGAGCGAAATTAGCATATTAAAACAATCAACTACATTTTTTGCCCGCGGTCGAGTAAAAATCAAGCTGAATATTCATTATGCGCACAGGATTAAAGCGGTTAGCGCAAATTCAGCGCAATCTATGCACTAATGTGAATGCGAAATGATTAGTAAAACGACGCGAAAAAACTTTTGACAAATAAATAATTTATTCATATTGTAATTAAGCGAATTGAAAGAGTGAAAATTTTGTGTGTCATTTTAGTATTGCTGCTTTGTTTTCGAACTTTGCGCGAAAGTTAATGAAAACGTGAGCCATACTTTTAACCCTTTCAATACACTTGTTTCGTACGTGAGACGAATTGACTATCGTGTCGAAAACGTGTCACTTTTAAGCCGCTTTGTTTTCGCTTTAATTGCGAAGCGAAACTTTTTCGCTCTAAATTTGCGCGCAATTAATCGACTTTTGTAAACTGCAATCGAAACTTTTTAATTATAGCAATATTCGCAAAATTGTGCGATGCAATGATCAAGCAAAAATGTGTAATTCGTTTTGGAAATAGAGTTGCAATCGACGCGATTTGCTGTGCGTACATGCTAAAATCAGTGACGCTACTCTCAACAGAATTGTTTTGCAGCGAAAAAATCGATCGCACGCAATTAATTTTATCCTAAAGTGTATTACGTAGAATTATTGTGTGGCCGAAATTGATTCTTGTTACATAAGCTATTTGGTACAACGATCTAAGTGTTGTAGGCGATTTCAATAAAATTAAAAACGCTTAATGGCTGCTAAATCTCTACGCATCATTTCATTTGCAATTTAATGATGAAACAATGAGCAAAGACAAAAATACGCTTGTTATTAATTATGTGAATTGCAGCAGTGAGCAAATCACTGTTAACTCGATCTGAGAAGCAAAGCGCAATTTACATATTTGAATAAAATTGGAGCAAGAAACGAAAGTAAAACTCTTCTCACATAATTGTCAAGCAAATTTGTGCACATAGCGTCAATCACAAATGCATTAAATAGAGCAATTGTTTGAGGAAAAGCGAAAAACGGCAAACATGGAAAATGAGAGGCTGGAAGTTGAATTTGCATGCAATAAATAGGAGTATTTGTTTGCATGTATAATGCGGCATCGAATTTTGCTGCAACTTCACTGCGCTCGCCGCCGTCAGCATTTACTTTTGTCAAAGTTTACGAAGAAAGAAAAGCCACTTAAAAGTAGTGTGATTGTGATTTTGCTTGCAAGAAGACGAAAACTTGGAAAAAATGCCTTTTGCACTTATTATTCCGACGGCAGAAATCAATGTGTAACTCATTCTCTTGTCTCGCATTCTCGCTCTGATCGCATTCTCCTTTTGTCTGTCCGCCGAATCCTCCGCAGGCAAATCCGCCTTTGCAACGAATCGGATGGAGATTCAACGAGAAAGATGTGTACGCTAATCAAAGCATGGCCAATGTGATTTTGCGGAATACCTCGCTGCTGTTGAAAGCCATCTCGAAGCCCAACACAGGCACTTACTACTGCTGGGCCGAGAATGAAGAAGGAAGAGGAGAAAGCGACAAAATTTATTTAAATATTCAATGTAAGGTACGTATTAACAAACGACCACTGCTCTCAAGACATAAAACTCTTACGAATATAGTTGCACCTCACTGCCAATCGTCGAAGCAAATATTCGGGCTCACGCTGCATGAAGAGGCCAAAGTATCGTGCGAAGTGGACGCTGAGCCACCCGACGTTGCCTTCTACTGGAGTTTCAATAATAGCAATAACGAAGCATTCGATATAGCTACGTTCAAATCAGATGGCAAACGATCAGTAGCCACGTATACACCACGCACCGATATGGACTACGGCATTCTCTACTGTTTGGCCGAAAATAGCATCGGAAAGCAGCGCGAAGCGTGCCAATTCTATATAGTGCCCGCTGGACCACCCGAGCCGCCAGGGAATTGCTCGATCAACAACGTTACCATTCACTCGTTGACTGTTGAATGCGAGGCCGGATATTCGGGCGGATTGCAGCAAACTTTTCATCTTGAGATTTATACCAAAAAGAACAAAATTCTTCTTAGCAATCAAACGTCGAGCGATTATCCATTCTTCGCCACACACTCGTTGCCTGCAGGCCATTCCTTCATTTTGATCGTGTACGCATCGAATGCAAAAGGCAGATCTCGCAGTTTAACAATCAGTGGAAGTACTTTATTAGCTTCTCAACTATTTTCAGGTAAAATGCGCTCAATTATTCATCGCTGTCTTTTTCTTTTGCACCACGCTTTCTCTGCTCCGCTTTTCTCTCCTTTTTCGTCTATATTTCAAACATTAATTGCCAATTAAAGCCTCCCAGTCAGCATAAACTCGCTTCTTTTTTCTTTGCGACCATGTAAATTATGTTTGCTTCTCTTTCGCATTCATTTTGTCACACAGTTTTTTGCTCTGTAAATTAGCGTAGATGCGGCGACAAAACTCGATTCTTTAAATTTCAGTGATAAAACTGAAAGCTGATTAGTGTTTTCTGAAAGCGTGCAAATAAGAAGCAGCAAATCGAGCAAACTTTGTGACCCTAACTCGATCATTAAGAAAAAAGTAATGCGTTGCGATTAACAAGCTTTTCGCTGGACTTAACTGACTATTAGTTACAAGCAATTAAGAAGAAAAACAATATACAGAAAGCTTTGACATAACAGATCGAAAAGCAATAAGTTCCGCAACACATAAAGTCGCAGTAAAACTTTGCTATTCCCGTGTCTATGTGTACCTTCTATGCCCCGATGTGCACACTTTTTTGCTACCTTCAGACTTTCGATCGTTTTAATCACTCATTTTGCGCGGCAGACGAGAGCGAAGAGATCGTGATCAGTCCAATACTGGCCACTTTAATGAGTTCTGTCGGCATGTTAGTGATACTCGCCGTTATAATCATACTTGTGATGAAAATTAAAAACGAAGAGAATATAAGAGGTAAGCTCGTAAAATTGTGTTCAGTCGCTCAGTTCGGCCTCGATTTTCGCGCAGAGCTGGAAAAAGAGAAGCGAAAACGAAGCACACATCATTCGGAAAAGTAAGAAAAAAGCGCAACATAATAAAATTCGGCTCAAAGCCTAATTGTTACATCTCTTAACAGTAAGAAACTTGCCTCAAGTATTGATGTTGTCGAATGTCGAGACATAAGTCAAGTTTAT
Source organism: Dinothrombium tinctorium (assembly GCA_003675995.1). NCBI lineage: Eukaryota > Metazoa > Arthropoda > Arachnida > Trombidiformes > Trombidiidae > Dinothrombium > Dinothrombium tinctorium. The sequence goes on along the minus strand of NCKU01001135.1, from coordinate 8,449 downwards.
TTGCCCGATGTTCAGAATGAAACTGAAATTAGTTGTTGCCACGAAGCAAGCAATGATTCAATTGTACACAGAGAGAACGTAACTCACGCTCAAATAGTTCCCTCTCCTCAAGGATTTTACGACATTTGCATATCTGAACAGTGTGTCAACTCGCCCGCATTGCATCAAAAATCATTGCACGCTCAGGTATGTATCGAACGTTTGTCATAATGGCAGTGAAAACAAACATCGCGATAACTTTCAAATTCGATATTCAAGTGAATCGTCGCATTTCGTAATCTCTTTTCTTACAAATGCAGTCAAAATCAACGCCCATTCTCCACGACATCGAAGATATCGAAGAGATATGTAAAGCGAACGAAAGGCTAGTTGAAGAAATTTACCGTTGCGATCAGCATAGCTATTCACATTCAGAAAGCTACATCAACTCTTAGAAGCGACTATAACAATAACTCTTCTAACACAATAATAACCAAGCCTCAACAACAACAACGACGACAACCACAGGGAACAGCGCAAAAGACGAAGAAGAGATCGCAAAAGATGCGAAGAAAATTTAAGAAACGATTTCATTGTGAAAAGTGACAGCAAATTGAGAAGGAGGCGATCGACAAAAACGAACAAATGCTGCGAAAGGCAGCCAAAAGAAGAAGAAACGAATGTAGGGGAGCAAGAAGCTATTAAAGCTTATCCAATCAGTAAATCAAAAATTTATGGTCTTCCAAAAAGTAACCTCTTCAATTCCGAAAGCTTTTCAGTTATAAAGGCGACTTTTACTCTACTATACTCCTCTTTTGCGATCACTCGTCTTCGAATTTCGAGTGAAAATCTTAAGTTTTTTTCACTTCAAAACAGTATTGCGATCACGAGCGATGCACTTTTGTCTTTGCAATCGATGGCCAAGCAAGTTCGAGAGATTTTCAGACATCGTTGCCACTCGTTCGCTTCTTCTTCGCATCACTTTTCTCTCTTCCTGTGTTATGCAGGTTTGTTCACAAAAGAAGAAACTTTTTAAACCCATTAAAGACTCAAAATGACATCGCACGGATTTAAAACTCTTAACTAAACGCCAAAAGTGTCCTTAAATCATAGTAAGTAATAAGAAAGCAAACGAATGTGAAAGCGAAAGTGAAAATGAAGTGAAACAAGAGATTAATTTGCTTGCAGTGTAAAAACAGTAATTTAGCAAGAGAAGAAACGCGAAATTCTCGGGGCCAACAAGCAACTAAACTGCTTCTTGTTTAAATTAATCGTTTCCTAATTTCCAACGTTGGCAACGCTTTTCTGCCTCTTCATTCGTTATTTATGTTTTTTTTTGATGAATTGCAATCATCAATTCGAAGCAAATAACACACGAAATCATCGATTTTTTCTATAATTTCTTCTACTTTTGTTTTTCCACTTTTTGTTTCCAATGTTTTAATTGTTTTATTGAACAGTAATAATTTGCATTTATTATTTTAAATATTTTTTAGTAAAACCAAAAAGATGTGAAAGTAAATTTATTTGTATATTGAAACAATATTGAATAAAGAAAGCTGAAATTATGATCATAAATTCAAACTACTGTTTGTACACATTTTTCGACGATTGAATTTTATCGCTGCTCATAAATTTTGTGAATTTAAATTTATTCCTCTTCAATATAAAAAATTTGATCAAAATTTAAATTTATGTTTTCTTTAAAATTGTGTGGTTGCCATTCTCACTATTTTCAAATAGCTTGGTTCGGTTTATGTAATTGAAAACACTGTTTTCTTAAAAAAACACAATTACATCCAGCAAAAGGAGGAGAAAGAAAATTTATTAAATTTTGTTGCTTATTTGGTTAAGAAAAAATTTTATTAATTCGCACAAATCAAATTACAAGCGAGTACTAATGAGGTAAGAAATCACTTCGCTTAATTTTTTCCTCACTTTACAATCAGAAAGACGAATCAAACTCAATTATTTTTTCTTAAGTATAAAAGTCTGGAGAGGTCTATTTTCGAATGAAAAATAAAATTGTGATCACTGATCACATTACAATTTTAATTAAGTTTTTTTATTACTTTTTCACGTGATCGATAAAACTTAAGTAAATGTAGGGTCAAATAAAAGTTTTCTTACGTACAATTGTCTCGATACTTTTCTTAATTGAACTCATTTTGCTTTATTATCAAATAAAAGCTGAAATGATACAATCAAAAAAGTAACAATGAATGACTTTTAATTTTACTTTCATTTATGGATCGCAGTTATTGAGAAATGGAACATGCTTTAAAATAATTGCAAGTAAAAAACTAAATTGCTAGAAAGAAAAATAGTAAATATGAAAGAAATTTTCAGAAATTTCTAGCAATGATAAAATGATCTTGGGAAAAATTAGATTCTAAAAATTACTGCTCAATACTCATTTTATTTAATTTATTGGCTCAATTAGATTTTAATAGCTTTAATTGTTTTTAAATAAATCAAGAAAATGAAAATTAATTGCATTAGCGCTCATTGTGACAACCTGTACCTCAGTTCGCCTTCTTTCTTACATTATTCTTTTCGATAGTGTTTTTTACATTAACGAAAAATAGAAAAATGTTAGAAAAATGTAAAAAAGTGAGGCCAAAGCCATTTTTAATTTTAAGATTAATTTTAACCTCATGATCATTTTAATGCATCAAGCAATGAAAAATTTCTATCAAGATCAAATCAATTTTTAGGTTAAAATCAATTTTTAAACAGGAATTTTTCAGAAATCTATTTTTTTTTTTTTACAATCGAGTAGATCAAAACAATTTCACAATCTTCGATTAGATAATCTTATGAATTCAAAATATGTGATTTTCAGGGAAAAACAAAAAACATTTTGTTTAAAGTACAAAATTCTTTGCCTTCCTAAACTTATCCAACTCTTAGAAGCTCTGAATTCTAAGCGAGACTCAGATACATCGTACTGATGTGAATAGAGATATTTATTTTACATAAAATTCAAAATCAACGTATAAGTTTTACCTTAATTTACGAATTCTTACGAAAAATTAGGAAATGTAGTAAAGTTTCCTCTATTAATATGATATTATAAATTTAAAAGTATTTTAAAATTTATAGTATTTAAATCATTTTAACTAATTTGTAATTTTAATAACTTTTTGTAATTAAATGATTTATAAATCTTAACTGAAAATAAAAATTGAATACACAACAAACAAAGATCATGAAATGAAAATCACGTATAAGGTAAGTTTTATGATATGATAACAAGAGTTTTGTTAAAAGATAATTTTTATAAATAAAACAGAAAAAGTTCTAATAAGAGATAGATAAAATGATTTTTATTTATCACACTTCAAAAAACTTGAATTTGAAAAATATATTGAATTCATTGCAAAAAGTGCCTTTAACACGTTTAATTCTTTTAAAAATTTGTAAGTCATGTTTAATAATAAAGATTTAGTTTTGATTCTTACATTTTTTATTGTTTTAAAACCAAAAATTGGATAATGCCGAAGAAACCGAATGTATCACCAATTTATGTAACAACTTTTTTGCTGATCACAGTAAATTGGCGATTAGTATTTGAAACATTAACTATCTTGATAAACAAGCTACAAAACAAAGCCTACCAAATAAATAGTAGAGATACAACATTTATTCTTAATTTAAAAAATTGATAGAGGAAATTTATTATTTTCGAGATTGTGTATGACAATCATATCAACCATTAATATGCAGTTTCGGAAAAAGTGTTTGTCTCGGATCGGTCCTCTCACTGAGAAAATATCATTTAGAAATGCATCAATTTTGATCTGCGTTCACAACTAAATTATAAACGCTGTTAAAGTTAAAATTTAACAATTTTATCAATTTTGCTCAAATAACCAGGTTTCACTGTATACGATTGAAAGTGAAAAGCAAAAAGTGTGTTTCATTGAATAAAAAAATGATTTTTAATTTTTTATGATAATTTTATTACATGTGACTTAAGCTGCTTATTTTGTTTGTTAGAACAGCAAGAAGTTAGAATGAATTCTCTAAATTGATTCTTTTTAAAAGTGTCGAAATCAAAAATTAAGCGAAAAATTACGAGTTCAAAATCATTCTAACTTGGAATGCTGAGACATGGGTTGAAAAACTGATTTCTAAATTGGACAGATTCCTTATTTTTCAGAAAATAATCTGCCATTATCTATATTGGTTGCTTGCTGGTCGTATTGTTATCTGCAAATTGGAGACCACAGTTTTTCACGTTTTCATGTCACATTTTCAAGCGATTGCAAACATTTAAATTTTAATGCAAAGCGAAATCCTTTTATTAATGAAAAATTCACAACTCACTCGCATTTTACTTTATTTCGTTTCTTTTTTCTAAAACTCACTTTACAAATGTGCGTTTAACGTGTGCAAATAAGAACAATGATAGTGATTTGCTGTGGTTTATTAAAAATCATAAGTTATCATTTTTGTTAAACGAGAGTTCTTTGCAATCATACAGTTTTTTCAGTTCAACTCACTGACTTCTTTTCTTTCAAAGTTTAGATAAGAAATTAATTGTATCGATAACATTTTCGCTTTTAATGGTGTTTATTTATAAAATAATTTTATATATTAAATTGAAAGACCGCCCTTAGTCAGCATCTTTCCAAAAATTATCGCAGGGACAAACATTTTTTTCTAAACTGTATGACAAGCACCACTTGACTCTTCAGAAATTTGCGAATTACTGATGCTATTCTATGTTTTAGCCATTTAACACTTAGGAATTTATTGAATAAAAAAGTGATTACATAAATTTTGTGTAAAATAAATTTTGTCATTATAGAATTACATTAAATGGATGTAACATTTTTGTGATTTAAATAAGTCATGCAACAATAATTAATTACAATTATCACTTCCGTTGTTGAGAAATTTCTCTTAATTTCCAAATTCTCTTCGAATTTTCTTTTCCAATTGCAAAGAAATAAAGGAATTAAAGAAAAATGAACGAGACTTACTCGTAAAAAGATTTGTCTAGTTTTATGTAAGTGAATGTGACAAACATTTTGAACATTTATTTCAAAAGTCTGTTCGCATTTAGTAAAGAATGAATACTCAAAAATAACAATTTGCTTGATTTAAAAGGAGTGAAAAGATTTGAGTTTAATAGAAACTTAGAAATATCAATGTGTCAATTCATTGAAATCCACATCTGAATTTGTAATAAAAATTCAAAAACAAGTTTTTGTGAATTCGAAGATTTCGAAATCCATAGTTTAAAACAAAAAAGTTTTCGATTAGATTAGACAAAAACAAAAATGTAAGCTAACCGAAATGGCAAAATTCAATGAAGGAGGAATGATAAGCTTAACATTTATTTGAAAATGAAGAGACCGAAAGAAAAACTTTTGTTAAGAATCAACTTCAATTACAAAATTATTTAATAAAGTGATATCTCTATAAAGAAAATAAGTTGGGGATGTCAAAAGTTCGTTTTACTTTATGAAATTTACTTTATACAATTACTTAAAAAATAATACTTAAAAACTTAATGTTTGTTTCATTACTGAGAACTTTTTAGTTTCTATTTCGACGATTATATCTTTAATTTGTTTTATAATAGTCGATTTATCTTCACTTTGTTGTTCAAAATAATGTATTCAAGTGGTACATGAATTAAGAGCCTCAGAATGAGATATTTTTTGCTCAATTAAAAATTATTCGTTCAGTTTTTTCAAATTTAGGGAACAGAACTTTCCTTTGAATTTTATGAATTCGCTTGTCTCTTGATCTTAAAAATTTATCTTTTTGCTTTCGTAAAATGTTTGAAATCGTAGGAATCGAAATTGAAACATTAAAATTCCTTTTTGCCCAAGACTGTAGCTCTCCAAGCTTTACATTCTTATTTGCGCTTTCATATTCACAAAATTTAATTTTTTGCTGAACAGTTAAGCAAGAATGTTTTTCACATTTTTGCCCATTCATATGTTTTAAAGTTACATTCAAAGTTACATTTTAAAGTTAACACTAAAACTGTAATCAGGTAACTTTACAAACTGAATTACATTTTGACTCTATTTAAATGACAATATGCTAAATGTTTATACTAAATGAATGAAAATTGACGCATTTTGTGCAATCGAAACGTGAGAACGCTATTAGTTTACATTATTTTACTTTATGAGTAATGAAAATAATTGGCATTGAAAACAAGTAAAAATTTTAAAAAACGGTTTTACTTTAGCAACCATTATTTTTCTATCCCCCATCATTGAGACTATTAAATTTTTTAATTTTACACAGGTTTTTACATTGTAAGAGTTTACTTTAAAAATCTGACTATTCTGTTAAAGTTCGCGTCATCCAATGGGGTTGAATGAGATACAGCAAAAAATATTTAGTACTAGCATAAAAATAGACTTATTAATAAAAATGAGAACAGCCAATTCAAGAAAAAAGAAGGCAGGCGCAGCTCTTTCTTGCAATGCTTGCTATCGAAAGTTTTGAAAGCATTTGTCAATTCAAATTTGATAAACATTATCGAAGTCAATTTTATTGAATGTAATCAAAATATTCATTTACAATATTACAAGAATCGAGTCCAGTAACCATTGACTTCTACTACATCATTAAATCTCTCTGGTCATAATCTATCTAAGTTCATAATTATATCTTCATTTTTTAATTGTTCTTACTTTCGGTAACATATTTGATAGGATCTCAATATATCGAAATTGATCAAGATTGTCGTTAATTCTTGTGACTCTCCTAACCCATGGACAGAAATCCATCCATTAATAATAACACTAATTCTGCCACTTCATTTTTTATTTGAAATATTTCAACTATCAAACCTTTTGCCTCTTTCTCTAGTTACATGCTTTTTAACTTTCATGCACGTGCCCACTGTGCATTCGTCCATAAACAAAGCATTTCTTCAATCAATAAAGAAATTAATTTTTAAATTGCAACTGAATTCGATTGTAATCCGTAACAGTTTTCGCCCCAAAAGTCAAAACTGTGACTCGACTTTACGATCGTACTCATACCGCTGTCGAAGTTGGCGATGGTTGGCAAACAAATCCATGACCGAATGTTAAAAGTACAGAGATCGATACTCGAGATCTTCACCAAATGAAAAGTGGCAAATATGTTTCTTTATTGAAAATTGAGGGTACAATGAATAGCGTGTACAAAATGTCAAAGATGAGCGAAAGCTAATGGCGAAAAGACTGAAAGTAAGTATCGCACCCTATTTATAATGTTGAGAACTGAAGTGCCCTCCAAGATATTTTAAATTACAATTCTAATTACTCTTTTCGTCCTATTGTGACATTAAAGTAAATCTATATAAATATGAACGCAAACCGCATATACTATTCAAGTGAGGATCTCAGAGGACTGAAGAAAAAGAGTTCAAAAGAGCAAGCGACGAGAAGATGGGAAAAGGTGTGGTTAAAATGTTTCTATGAAAGATTCAAGACCGAAAGACGTACACGTAAACTCTTGTATTATAGAACTGAAATGAGATCTAAGCAATTCCTTGTGTACACGTCGCCACATTACTAAATTCTTTAATCGCCGAATGAAATTAATTTTTATACGGACTTTGAGTCTTAAATTTTTATAATAAAGTTTAAAGTTTTTAAAGTTTAAATTTCAAAATAAAAAAGTAAATGACCCTTTTACAAAAACAATAAATAACAAAAACGTCAAATCATTGCCAGCTTTATTTTGAGAATGTCGCTAAATGCAGATTAAAACGCAAAAACAAAAACTTAAAATGCAATTGCTCGATTTAGAATGTATTTCATGTTTGAATTCTTATGGCTGCTATTCTAAGCTTTTAGAATTCTAACCAATATCTCACTTTGCTTTAGGGTATTTTTGCTCCACCGTTTTCTTGAGTGGCTTGTGCTTTGAATTTAGTTACTTAAAATATGATTAGAATATAAGTCGAAAAAGGAAACACAAAAAACGAGAGCCAAATATTTGTTCTATGTTCACACTACAACAATTTTCATATTTTTCTAATGGGTAAGATAATAGTGACATATAATGAGGAATTAAGCGGTGAAACCTCGAAAGTTTGTTTCTATTTAAAATAATTTTTTGTTTCCTGCAGCGCAAAGCTTACTTTTCTTTATATCACAAAATGTCACAAAAAACTTGCATTATTTTAACGCATTTTGAAAATAATGTTTTAAATCAAAAGAAGAATAAGTTTAATAAGAATATAAGGATGAAATTTCTATTAATACTTTTTATATTAACGTTTGGAGCGCACTTTTTATCTACTTACATTTCAACATTTGATTGTTGGCTTAATTTGCCACATTTTAAAGAATTTTCTTACTTTCACAATTAAAAAACGGCACTATGCGAAATATTAACTTCTTTCTCTAAGTTGCGAGACATTTTTGCTCTTAACTCGATTATTTTAAATTTTGAAAATTGATTTTATAAATAAAAAATAGAGAAAATCGATCACTGTTTG